>JAJOOR010004650.1:0-59464 GCA_036250505.1 Solanum acaule
TAAGATTAAGCTAGTGGATCCACTAAGCAAAAGTAAGGTCCTATATCACGGCAAGGTATAGGATGGTCCTTGGGCAACGTGAGGTAAAACGTTGTATCATCACTAGGGCTTATAGTGGTGGTTGTCGGTTAAAGAATCTCCCACAAAAGTTATATTACTTTTAATTAAGTAAAGTTGAGTTGTTATTGTTTTATCATTAACAAGCTAATTTGTTTATAGTGTTTTACAAGCCTTATATATTGCATGTGTCTTATTGCTTTATATATTGAGTTCAGTTACTCATGAGTCGTACAGAGCCGAGGTAAGTGTTCTCTTGTACTCCTTTCAAGCTTAAGTTGAGGTTTAGCTTTCCAGCTCGCATACTCGTACATTCCATGTACTGATGCCAATTGGCCTGCATCTTATTATGATGCAGACGTAGGTACCCAGGATCAGCATCCAGCACGCCGTTGATCCAGCTGAGCACTCCAGAGTCAGTGGCGAGCCTCCTTGCTTTCCGGAGGACTCGGTTGTTTTGTTCTCATAGTTTTGTTTTATTAGGATGTTGCGGGGTCTATCCCAACATCCATCTCAGTATTTTAGAGGCTTCATAGACAGCCAGTAAGTTAGTTTTGAGTATCTCATCTATGTATATATATTACTATTCTACTTTAGGACTCGAGTTGCCTTTTTGGCCAGTGTTTATCAGTTGGTTGTTTTATAACCTTTCTTTGCATTGAGTTATGTTGCTAAGTTAAGTTTCCGCTGAGTTAAGAAATCCAGGCCAAGGGTTCGCTTGGGGCCAGCAATGGTCTCTGAGTGCCGGTCCCGCCCAGGGTGTAGGCTCGGGGCGTGACAGAGAAACATAACTCATGATCAATTCTTTGATAAAGTAAACTCAACCATGAAGCTAGTAGGAAATGGCATTGAGATCAGTAGAGGAAAGTTATCCTAAAGCAAGCCAAGAAAACACATGAAGCGATCTGAAATGACAAACAGTGATTAAGACACCACAGAAAAACAAACTCATGTGATCAATGGACAACTCTAGAGATGAGACGTGTTGTGACTATGAAAAACTTAGACAAGAAACAAAAATAATGTCGCCAGGGAATCACAAAAACATTTTAGAAATCCAGCCGGAAACGGACAAGATTAATAGGGATTGCATTATAAATAGAGAGGAAGAAACCATATTTCGTAACTAAATGAAAACAATCATGTTAAGCTCTAATGAAAGTAAGGAATCACATCAATTTGAACAGAAAGATAAACTAAGCAACCATTAAGTCCCCACAAAAAGAAACTAAATCAGAAAAGGAATGATACCTTTTCGAGGGCAGCGAGGGAGCTTGAAAGTAGTGATTTCCACACCTTCGACCGAAAGCTCTAATGAAAGCTTCAAAAGGAAACCTTATGACTCAAAAATCGAAACTTTCTGACTATAGTAACCAATTTGTATTTATGAAGCTATGTTTCTATCCTCTCCTCCACCCTTTCTACCTCTGGGAATGATGGGTAAATATTTATAGGGGCAGATTGGGGGGAAATCCGTTTGTTAAAATTTTTGAATTCTTCTGCTCTTTTCGAAGCAACAGTGAAGGGGATGGGAAAAAGTAGATGTGAGGGCAATGGCTGTTGCAGGCGCGGGTACTGATAGGCATTGTTGCGCCATTTGGAGTGGACGGGTCGGGAGATTTTATGAATTTCTGTATGCGTTTCTCGATTTCATTTTGGACTGTTGGGTTCTTGCGGATTTCGAGGCGAAGAAGATGCGGTAGGCTTTTGCGTACTGTCGTACGCGATTTGGACTGGGAATCGCGTGTAACAGGAGTCGCGTTGGAATTTGTTGCTGCTTCGTTTGGAAGACGTACAGGGGTGGGGTGGGTCGGCGGGGTATTGTAATGCTGTTGTACGTATATATTTGTATTGGAAGTGGGTCGAGTTGTGTCTGGATGAAGAATTGGGCCGCTGATTGTATTGGTTGAAATTGGGAATGGGTCTTTGGGTTGCTGTTATAATGGGCTGAATATAACCAAATGAAGTTCAACACCTAACCAAATTGAATTAATTGGCTATATTGTTTCATAATATAGGTTCTGACACATCTCATCAGGCGCTTGGTTAGTACTGACTCTTATTAGTCTTACACTACTTTGGCGAGTCCTTATGGTTCGGAGACATACCACTTATGATTTCATATGTTCATTCAGGCTTTACTTTCATTTCTGACTATTTGAGCGACCTAGGGATTTGTCCTAGCAACTCATTTATGTTAGAGTCTATTTCAGACATTAGTATTTCCACTCATGAGTAGTTGCATTCAGATTTTCTCTATTTATATGTCTAGTCATTGATACTTTATTCTGCATTTCCATGTTAGTTTAGTTGTGTATGCTATCTTTGTGACATACTATGTCATGTGGTTAGCTTGGGGTCACTCGTGGCTCTAGGCACCATGTCACGTCTAGGGGGGTAGTCTTGAGTCGTGACAGGATAATAAACCTAGCTTTGATTTTACTAATTGAAATTATAGATGTAGGGTATGAGGAATGACTTAGTTCCTCACAATGATAGTCATATATACCTAGAAGAACAAATGTTCTTAAGATGAGCTTGATTGAGAAGCTTGAAACCCTGGGTTTTTCTCTTTTTCAGTTTTGCTCTAAGTTTGGGGAGAAAAATGGGAGAGAAATCTAAGGGAATACTGTGATATACTTTCAAAAATGATGCTAAACTGTCGAGGTTAAGACTTAGGAAATAAAGAAAAGATGTAAATAACTTCTGAAAAGTTTTTGTTAGGTTGAGCCCATAAGGACCATCCACAACTCGTGAAGTGATCCACGACCCATGGACTCCTTTCGTGGAACTCAGAAAATTTAGAATTTTTTTTATTCTCATTCAAGAATCCATTTCACGAATTGTGGAGTGACCTGTGGAACTCAGGCTAAATGACAACCTCTAAGATTGAGTTCAGAAGGACTTTCCACGGCTCGTAGCATTCTCCATGCCTCGTGAAACTCCTTCATGGAACTCACACATGATATAGTCTCTCTTCACTAATGCAACAGACACCATCCATGACTCGTGGAACCTGATACTAGAATTTCAAGATGGGTTTAGGCTAAGTACTAGGTATTCGTAAGTTTGAACTCTAAGGTATTACACTTGATCATCTATTTTTGGCTTAGTAAACTCCACTATTTTTCCTTATCACCTGATTCCCCACATAAATGAATCAAGCAAACGGACCCATATTTGTGGACCTCAAAAAGTGTTCAACACATTTTTTAGAGGTAACTTGAACTCTACCCGATCTTAATGATGTAGACTAATTAAACGTAGTTATTTATAACTTAGTTTATAATGGTGTCCTAACGCACCTTAATTTGTTAGGTGACGACTTTTCTCATTTAAACTGTTGGGATATACTATTAACCATATGGTTGAGTTATAGTATTGATTTAATCCTTTATAAAGAATTTACGTTTTATGTTAATTATTACAATAAAGTATTTGTTTGAATAGATCATTGTGTTTATATGTGTGTCCATTACTTATATAGTAGACGATTTTTGGGTATGGAGTTGTTTAACTCATACGCGGAAGATTAAAATTGTCGGTTCTTATAAGTTATAAATTAATTGTTCACAATCAAAGATCAAGTTGGACAAACATCTAGATGATTGTAACACAAGATTAAATATAATTCAATCTTAATTATGGGAATGGTAAAATTACAACTTCTTGTGTTAGTACATTTTGCATGTATTGAACGGACCAACTTGAGATATGTATTTAGGTTCTGAATTTCAATAAATAATATCTCTAGTCCATTACATGAGCTTATACTCTTAATCTTGATATAGTTATTATGATCTGTGTAGTTTTCTTTATTATTTTAATATATTAAAAGGTGAGACTCTATGATGAGTCAAAATATTCCTAATGGATTGGATAATAACAAATTACATTCGTGAAATAATAATTAGTTGATAGAACCATATCTCGGATATGAGAAAGAAGACACCTCTTTATGGTTGCTTCTAAATAGTCACGTGAAAACCCTACAGGTGGATTATATATATCCATCACGTGAATTAATTTAAGCATAAATATAAAGGATTAAATTAATCAATGGATTAATTTTTTTAGATTTTTTATTTAATTGATTAGTGTCGGTAATTCTAACATGGGGAGTTAAATAAGTTGTAACGGAAAAAAAATTAAAATTAAATAGAAAAGTGCAGTTACAGATTTTTAGTGGTACAATCTGTGATTTATTATGATATGGTTAATTCATGCTTTTTACGAATTAAATATTATAATTGGAAGCCTCTGCTAATAAATTTGTGGTCCCTACTATGCCTGATTAATTGATCAAGTTCGAAAAAGAAAGGGATTGTTAGTATTTTTTTTCAATTTAGGAATAAATCATTTTTTGACTTTTATTAGTTTAAAAGTGAAAAAAACTTTTTATTTCCTTAAAAGAAGAAAGAAGAAAATATTGCGATTCTTTATTTCCTTAGAAGATGAAAGAAGCAAATAATAGTGTTCAATGGTTATTAGTGGCTATTGACGGTGTTTAATGGTTGTTGATTACCCTTGGTGTTTATTGACTTTCTAAATACACCTAATGATATTAGTGGTTGTTGATAACTATGATCATGGTTGTTAGATACTCTTAACAGTGTCAAAATACACTTAATGATATTTAATGGTTGTTGATAACTATTGATTATGGTTGTTGGATACACTTACAAGTGTCCAAATACACCTAAAGGTTTTTAATGACCATTAATGGCTACAAATTATGACTAGAAACATTTCATCTTTCAAACCTTTCCCTTATACTGAAAAGTATAAATAAGGGTGGTGGTTCTCAAGGAAAGATCATCCTTTTTTCTGAAAAATTTCTTGCCCACACAACACTTGATTGAGAGAGTTAGTTAGGAATTAGTAGAAGGCTACAATCCTGGAGTCACAGTCTCTGAACGAGTTGTGTGAAAGCTACAAAAGGTTAGAGTTTCACAATTTATTTAGTTTACATTATTATGCTATTATGCAAGTTTGTGATTTTGAATAATGCTTCCGATGTGCATATTCTAATAATTGGTATCACGAGTCTTCTTACATATAACTAATAATGTAATAATAGTCCATGCTTTTGATACATATTTGATTAAATTTGTATATATCATGTTGTTCTTTTGATGAACATTTTTTTGTTGTTTACAAAAAAAAATGTTTTTTGTATTCTAGAGTTGTAAGGGTTCATCCCTACTTCTAATAAATGATTTTAAACAGTTAATATATGAGTTTATATGTTGACATAGGTCCTCTTCCCCATCGGATAAACTTCTATATTTTGACTCTATTAGTTTGCCTTTTGATTTGATGACTTGTTTTAACTTTCCAACTAAGTTGCATGTTGAATCAATGAACAAAAGAAAATATATATACCTGACTAAACTTCACAAATTACTCTCTAACTGATTTGGACTTGTCTTGTTTCAGTGGTATTATATATATGAACTTGCTCATATATTTGCTTGACTAGTTAAGTTTCCCTATCGATTCTAACTGTTCATTAGCATGATTATATGTGTTTTTTAAAATAAAAAAAAAACATATGTTACTAATGATCTGTTTTAAAGATTAACTATGTCTCACTTCAATCCTTTGTCCTCTATCTTGAACCAAAACAAACCGGAAGGTCCTAACTATGTGGATTGAAAATGAAACCTTGCTATTGTTCTAACATCTGAGGGTTTCAAATATGTATTAGTTGAAGAATGCTCCATTGAACCAGCAGATGTTACTGATGAGGAGATTAAGGCATATGAGAAATGGGTCCAGGCTGATGAGATGGCAAGGTGCTACATTCTTGCCACAGTATCAAATGTCTTGCAGCATCAACATCAGTCTATGACATCTGCTTACGATATGCTCGAATCTCTCAAGGAGATGTTCGGAGAGCAGAATCGTGCTGCCAAGCAGACTGCCATGAAGGCTATTTTGACCACCAAAATGGTTGAAGGATCACATGTCAAGGATCATGTGCTGAACATGATGAGTTATCTTAATGAGATGGAGATACTTGGCGCTGCTATTGATAAGGAATCGCAGGTGGAGATGATCCTACAGACTCTTTCAGATAGTTTTTAACAGTTTCGCTTGAATTAAAATATGAACAAGATGGATTTGTCTGTTGTGAAATTGTTGAATGAACTGACAGCAGCATAATCCATTATCAAGCAGCAAACTCCTCCCTCTGTGGCATACATGGTGAGCAAACATGTCGCTTCTTTGTCTAAGCCGGCTAAAGCCCAAAAGAAGAAGAAGTCGTGCAAGGTTGTGGCACCAGAAGGTGCTACAAGTGGTGTGGCTAAGCCTAAGGGTAAGTGCTACCACTGCAAGCAGCCTGATCACCACAAGAGGCAATGTCCTGACTATCAAGCCAAAATGAAGAACAATGGTAGTTCTTGTTTAAATGTCGTTGAAACCTGTTTAGCAGTTGTTTCTACCCAATTATGGGTTGTAGATTCGGGAGCCACTGACCATGTTTGCACTTCTTTGCAGGGGTTTCAGGAAACGTGGCGGCTAAGTGAGAATGAAGTTTGCGTCTTTCAGGCGAATGGGGAACCAGCACCAGTCCTATTAATAGGAAATATCTCTTTTTCTTTTAGTAGTTCTAGAATTCTGTTTTTAAAAGATGTTCTTTATGTACCTTCGATAAGAAGGAATTTGCAGTTTCAAAAATAATGGATGCTGGTTATGAAGTTTTATTTGCAAATAACTATGATGTTATTAAGTATGATAAGCAATTCATCCATATTGCTCCTAAAATACATCATCTCTTTGTATTTGAAGTCTCCCATGACATGCTACACCATAATAAATTAAATAATATTGATATTTACCATAAAAGAAAATGTCTTTATGAATTGAGTCAAACTTACTTATGGCACTTACATCTATGTCACATCAATATAAATAGGATTTCAAGGTTGGTTTCTGATGGACCTCAATTGAAAGTGGAGGCACTACCAACCTGTGAATCTTGTTTAGAAGGTAAAATGACAAAGAGACATTTCCCATCCAAAGGAAATAGAGCCAGTAATAAATTAGAATTAATTCATTCTGATTTGTGCGGTCCTATGAATATACGAGCAAGAGGTGTTTTTGAGTATTTTGTGACTTTCACAGATGACTACTCAAAATGTGGATACATTTATTTGATGCACCATAAATTTGAATGCTTTGAGAAGTTCAAAGAATTCAAGATAGAAACGGAAAAGCGACATGGTAAACATATCCAAACATTACGATTAGATCGTGGTGGTAAATACCTTTTGGCGGAATTCATTAAGTACTTATCAAAATTGGGCATTACATCTCAATATTCTGCCCGAGGAACACCACAACAAAATGGTGTGGCAGAACGAAGAAATAGAACTCTTTTGGAAATGGTTAGATCAATGTTAAGTTATTCAGATTTGTCTTTTAGCTTTTGGGGATATGCCTTAGAAACTGCAAATTAGATTCTGAATTTGGTTCCTTCCAAATCTGTTCCTTTAACCCCATCCAAATTATGGAATGGACGCAAGCCTAGTCTACGGCACATTCGAGTTTGGGGATGTCCAGCACATGTATTAAAAGGGAAAACAAATAAGTTGGAATCAAGGACAGAAGTGTGCATTTTCATTGGATATCCAAAAAGAACTAAAGGAGGTTTATTTTACTGTCCCAAGGAACTAAAGGTAATTGTTTCAACAAATACCAAGTTTCTGAAATATGACTATTTAATTAACCATGTTCCTAGAAGTAAATGTGTGTTGCAGGAACTAAGCAAAGGAATAACTACTAATGAAACATCAACACAACTACCTAAAACAATTGTTGACATATGATTGCATCCACGTAGTGGGAGGAATGTCGATCTAAAAGAGGTTGCTCAAGAGGATGCTCAAAAGCATACTCAAGACATCTACTACCACAAAGTAGTGGGAGTAATGTCGCGTAACCTAAAATTGTAGAGGAAGTAGTTCAGAATGTTCATAATTTAGTTCAAGATGTAGCAAATCCTGTAGTTGCTAGTCGTTGTAGTGGGAGAGTTATTAGAAAACCACAATGATTTACGCTCTTGGGAGAATCATACAATAGAATCCTTGAAGAGACTAATACAGAACCATTAATTTACGTTAAAACACTATATGATCAAGATGCTGAAATATGGGTTGTTGCTATGAAATCTAAAATGGAATCTATGTACTCAAACCAAGTCTGGGATCTTGTGGAACCACCAATAGGTGTTAAACTTATTGGTTGTAAGTGGATCTACAAGAAAAAGAGAGGTGTGAATGGAAAAGTGAAAACTTTTAAGGCTCGGCTTGTTGCGAAAGGGTTTACTCGAAATTAAGGAATTAATTATGAGGAAACTTTTCGCCGGTAGCAATGCTTACATCCATTAGGATTCTCTTATCCATTGTTGCTCATTATAATTATGAGATTTGGCAAATGGATGTCAAGACAATTTTTTTAAACGGAAGTCTTGATGAGTGCATTTATATGGCACAACTAGAAGGTAATGGCAATGAACACATGGTTTGTAAACTTAAGAGATCCATTTATGGATTGAAACAGGCATCTCGGGCATGGAATATTTATTTTGACAATTTGATTAAAACTTTTGATTTTGATCAGTTTGAAAATGAATCATGCATCTATAATAAATGGGAAGGAAACAGAGTAACATTTTTTATTCTGTACGTAGATGACATTTTGCTCATAGGAAATAATGTGAGCATGTTGAGTTCTCTTAATGAGTGGTTTTCATCGCGTTTTGTTATGAAATACTTGAGAGAAGCGGCTCATATCCTTGGGATTAATCTTTTGCGAGATCACAAACAAAGGATATTAGGCTTATCTCAAGCACTTTATATTGATACTATTCTTGTGAGGTTTAGCATGCAAAATTCCAAACGGGGCTTTCTTCCTTTTAGACTTGGAATTACTTTATCAAAGGATCAGTCACCATGACCAACGAGATAGAAAGGGTGAAGGTGGTCCCTTACGCTTCTGTTGTATGGAGTCTTATTTATGTTATGTTATGCACTAGATCGGATAGCTGCTTTGTTGTAGGCATGGTTAGCAGATTTCAGTCTAACCCTAGGCAAGAACATTGGACTGCAGTCAAGCATATCATTAAGTACCTTAAAAGGACTAGGGATTATATGCTTGTTTTCCACCTTGGCAATCTTGTACCTATTGGATATACAAATTTAGATTTCAAATCAGATAGAGATTCTAGAAAATCGACCACAAGATATGTATTTACTCTGGAGGTGGAGCCATAGTTTGGAAGAGCATAAAGCAATTGTGTGTTGTTGATTCCACCATGAAAGCTAATTATGTAGCTGCATCTGAGGAGGCAAAAGAGGTTGTTTGGCTCAGAAATTTTCTAAAAGAGCTTGGAGTGGTTCCTTTTATTGAAGCACCAATTACACTTTATTGTGATAATAGTGATGCAGTTGCCACCTCAAAAAAATCACGAAGCCATAAAAGGAGTAAGCACATTGAGAGGAAATATCACTTGATTCGTGATATAACTCAAATGGGTGATGTAAGAGTTTTGAAGATTGAATCGAAGAACAATTTGGCGGATCCATTTACCAAAGGCTTACCTCAGAAGTCTTTTAATAAGCATGTAGATGAAATGAGTGTTAAAATTGTACATGCATGGTTATGAGTCTAAGTGGGAGATTGTTGGAATATACTATTAACCATATAGTTGAGTTATAGTATTGATTTTAATCCTTTATAAAGACTTTACGTTTTATGTTAATTATTACAATAAAGTCTTTGTTTAAATAGATCATTGTGTTTATATGTGCGTCCATTACTTATATAGTAAATGATTTTTGGGTATGAAGTTGGTTAACTCATACGCGGAAGATTAAAGTTGTCGGTTCTTATAAGTTATAAATTAAATGTTCACAATCAAAGATCAAGTTGGACAAACATCTTGATGATTGTAACACAAGATTAAATATAATTCAATCTTAATTATGGAAATGGTAAAATTCCAACTTCTTGTGTTAGTACATTTTGCATATATTGAACGGACCAACTTGAGATATGTATTTAGGTTCTGAATTTCAATAAATAATATCTCTAGTCCATTACATGAGCTTATACTCTTAATCTTGATATAGTTATTATGATCTGTGTAGTTTGCTTTATTATTTTAATCTTTTAAAAGATGAGACTCTATGATGAGTCAAAATATTCCTAATGGATTGGATAATAACAAATTACATTCGTGAAATAATAGTTAGTTGATAGAACCATATCTCGGATATGAGAAAGAAGACACCCCTTTATGGTTGCTT
This sequence comes from Solanum acaule, assembly GCA_036250505.1. NCBI lineage: Eukaryota > Viridiplantae > Streptophyta > Magnoliopsida > Solanales > Solanaceae > Solanum > Solanum acaule. The sequence continues at coordinate 10,374 of JAJOOR010004650.1, forward strand.
ATAAGTAGTCACGTGAAAACCCTGAAGGTGGATTATATATGTATATCCGTCACGTGAATTAATTTAAGCATAAATATAAAGGATTAAATTTTTTAGATTTTTTATTTAATTGATTAGTGTCGGTAATTCTAACATGGGGAGTTAAATAAGTTGTAACGGAAAAAAAATTAAAATTAAATAGAGAAGTGCAGTTACAGATTTTTAGTGGTACAATCTGTGATTTATTATGATATGGTTAATTCATGCTTTTTACGAATTAAATATTATAATTGGAAGCCTCTGCTAATAAATTTGTGGTCCCTACTATGCCTGATTAATTGATCGAGTTCGAAAGAAAGGGATTGTTAGTATTTTTTTTTCAATTTAGGAATAAATCGTTTATTGACTTTTATTAGTTTAAAAGTGAAAAAAAACTTTTTATTTCCTTAAAAGAAGAAAGAAGAAAATATTGCGATTCTTTATTTCCTTAGAAGATGAAAGAAGCAAATAATAGTGTTCAATGGTTATTAGTGGCTATTGACGGTGTTTAATGATTGTTGATTACCCATGGTGTTTATTGACTTTCTAAATACACTTAATGATATTTAGTGGTTGTTGATAACTATTGATCATGATTGTTAGATACTCTTAACAGTGTCAAAATACACTTAATGGTATGTAATGGTTGTTGATAACTATTGATCATGATTGTTGGATACACTTAACAGTGTCCAAATACACCTAAAGATATTTAATGACCATTAATGGCTATTAATTATGACTATAAACATTTCATCTTTCAAACCCTTCTCTTATACTGAAAAGTATAAATAAGGGTGGTGGTTCTCAAGTAAAGATCATCATTTTTCTGAAAATTTTCTTGCCCAAACAATATTTGATTGAGAGAGTTAGTCAGGAATTGGTAGAAGGCTGCAATCCTGGAGTCCCAATCCCTGAATGAGTTGTGTGAAAGCTACAAAAGGTTAAAGTTTCACAATTTATTTAGTTTACATTATTATGTTATTATGTAAGTTTGTGATTTTGAATAATGCTTCCCTTGTGCATATTCTAACATAAACAACCTAAAAGAGTTGTCACATATTGAAACCCATCTTTCGCGAGAATAACATTGCACAACAACATCTATACATAAATGTAGAAGAAGAAAAAATTATTTCGAGCACACGACTTGTTTGTATTTTCTTAAGGAATTATAATCTCCTCATAGTTGTCAAGGATTCAGATTACTTCTGCCTACGTAAAGCATAAAAATATTTCTGTAAAAGTGGCAATGCAAATTACAGATTTCTAGCGAATTCAAATGACAGAGCAAAATCACACTAGACACTTGTATTTTTTGTTTGAAAATGATGCAAATTAAATAGCATCCCATATGGGGTGTACTAGGTCCAAAAAATATATTTTTTCAAGCATAAAGAAATACGCCTGGATTCTTTGGCAACTGGTGTAATTAAGGGGAAAGCATAAAGGGAGTCCAATTAGTGAAAAAAATTAGATGTTAGAACAAGTTATCTCGGTTATTTCATTATGTATATGGGATAACTTATTCAATCACTATGATACAAATGATGGAATCAATAATTCAAAGACTATTTAACCTAGCCAGATTCAATCCCAAGGGTCAATCAAGTGCCTGTGAATTAAAGAAAGGAGGAGCTGGAAATTTTGGAGTGAAGGGCGATGCCAGTCGAGACCTGTCAAGTTCCCACTTGATCCTGCAATCAAATGATTTAACTATTTTTAGGGGTTGGGGGAGTGGAAGGTTTGGGAGAGTGGAGTGAGAATTAGAGAGCCTGGATATTTTTAGCATGAAAACATTAATGATGCTTACTTTTTCACTTTTACCATAGAAACTATTTTACTGATTTTCAAAAAAGATGTTTTCGCACCGAAAATATTTTTCAATGATAGCAATAATCATGAGAAAATTGATTTCTTTTTGAAAAAATATTTCTTTTCATACAACATTCCTCAGGTTGACCAGTGTGAAACTGAAAGTATGTGCAATCAATTGGACCAAGGATCATGTATTAAAGTAGACTTAGTGAGTTGGCATATGAAAAAGTGAAGTCATATTTGTGTGTTTGGTATGGACGAAATTTTTGTACGTTCGATTGATCAAAATATTTGAAAAAAAAATTTATCTAGAAAAACTTATTTAATAAAAGTAGAAAAAATAAGTTGCATAATGAAATTTTAAGAGTTTGTTTGGATTGACTTATAACTTGGTCAAACATACTTTTAAGTCATTTTTAGCTTTTGAGAGTGTTTGACAAAGTTAAAAATAACTTAAATAAATTAAAATGACCTTAAAAAAAATAAAAATTAAAAGTAGGTACTCCCCTAATTTTCATTTTTTAACTTACTAGAAGTTAAAAAAGTTTTACTTTATAAAAAATTATTCGAAGAAACTACTTTTTTTAAGTTAAATCAAACAAGCTTTAAGTTTATTATCTCTTTCTCACCCGTCCAACCCACTCAACCTTCAACCCCTTGACCATCCCACCCTGAATCCCCCACTCCCTAATGTGTATTCAGAATTTCGACAAAATGGGTGCATAATTACGAAAAAATGCATCATAAGTATAAATTTTATTGGTTTGACTTTTAGATTCTTAATATGAACCATTAAATTTTAAAAATTATAGGTCCAAAATATATAATACTACTAATTTTAAATTTTAATATACACATTTGATTTAACTATATAAAGATTTATAGTGCTAAATTTTTTAGGAACTTTCAATATAACACACTTAAATTTTTTGAAAGATTTCAGGAAAAAAACAAAAGAAAAATTAGTTAAAACGTCAAAAGTGTAACCGATAACCACTTGGAGAGGTGTTACTCAAAATGACAAGATAGATATAAGACTTAATTTTTTATCCTCACTTAGAGAGGTGCACCCAATCATCATTGATTATTATGTGATACTTTAAACCTGGGTTCACACATCTATATTTAAATATTTTAAAAAATATATAGCACTATTATATATCATCTAGAGAGGGGAGCATGGGTTCACGTGAACCCACGACAACCCCTCTAGATACACCCCTGCTCCCCATCAGTACTCGCCTCCTTGACAATGTGTCTGTGCGCGTGCGTGTGTGCGTGTGTGTGACATAACTATATATTTGAATAGTTGTGTCCCTTTAGAATTATAAAAGGGTTCTTACGGGAGAAACTAAGACATCTTTTCATTCTTTGCAATTTCAAAAGAACGGACACTTCTTTAGCTTCTACTCCTTCTCCTTCTTCAATTCCAGTAAAGTTCGTGTGAAGATTTTATGAGGGTTTCTTTTTCTAAATGTGTGGAAACGAACAATTGCAGTATGTACGATTTTAAATTATGGCTTTATTTCGGTGTAATTCATGTTTGTTTACATATTATTGCACTGTCAGACTAATGAAACAATATTCAATAATTCTGCAAATTATGTGTGTAATTAGATTCTTCACATATAAATATTCTTAGAGTTACTTATCAAACACTAAAAAATCATTAAACGTGAAAAGCATTTTCCATCTTACCAAACACACAATATTGTCAAAATGTTGGTTTTTAATTTGGTGAAGGAGGTAGGCTTTCTTACTACTAGGTTTTAGGCGCAAGGTACGGTGCACCTAATAAAATTTTAGTGTTGAAAAGCAGAAGAGAAGTTGATCAGAATTCAGATCACCTCCGGTATGGGCGCACCGAGGACATATATATATCTATATTGTCAACTACTTTGACATTGCTGTTCACATGCACGTTAAACACTGACAACTCTTTTTGTCCTTTTTATTCACCTTTTTGTTTTTTTTTTTAAAATCTTTTGTCTTTTTACATTATTAATCAATCTCTTTTTCCAACATACTTTTGTTACCACTTTTCAATTACTTGTATTGTTTTTGCCGTTTTAATTTATTTTTTTATATTGATTTAATATTATAACTAACGAATTGTAAAAAAGATAATTTTTTTGTTTCATTTTATGTAGTATTATTTGACTTAACATAATATTTAAGAAAAAAAAAAGATTTTTGAAATTTGTAGTCTAAATTTATTTTTAAATATTTGTGTGGTTAAAAATTATTTCATTGAGGGTAACAAGAGTATTTTAACATTAAATTTTTCTAGTTATAGTAATATAATATTTTTTTAGGACAAACTAAAAAAGAAATGATGTCACATAAAATGGGATGAATAGAATGGTAAGAAAAACAAAAATGATGAATTGCTTGTTTTCTCTAAAAAATGTTCAAGATGATTCTAATCCAAGTTAGAATATAATATGAGTATCATTTTGTTCAAACCACATATTCCGACACCCTAGACCTAAATTAACAATCTTTGGTTAAAATAGTTTTCTAATTCCTAGGGCATTCCATGAGTTCAAATTAAGTAAACAACTAGAGTAATATTTTTCAAAAATAAATAAATGATGTTCACTAATTTCATAGTGAAAAAGAAAGGTACAATCCATGTCATAGTATTTTTCAAAGTCCTATTTTCAATAAATACGTAGATTTAAAGTGGAACGTTTGGTGGAGGCTGTTTTCATTACTTCTCGTAAAGGTGGAAGAAACCTTTACTTGATATTTTATTTTAAAATGTTAGATGGTGCTACTACCAACCTTATTTGAAATCTACTCCTCCTTTTTTTTTATATTTGACCTTATGCTTAAAATTATAATTTATTTATTCATAGCAAATTAAAAAAATAAAATCATACTAACCTTAGTCTTTCATTGTCCCAATGTATGTGGCACGTACTTTTTCTATTTTAATTTGTCCCAAAAAAAAATTATATTTATGTAATTAGAAATTATTTAATTTTAAAATTTCTCTTTTAACCTTAATAAGATTATTTACAACCACAAAAAATCCTTTAGATTTGTTTTAGACCACAAATTTTAAAAGTCTTTTTACATCAAATCAAACGATATCACATAAATTGAGATATAAAAGATCCTTCATCAGCTGTCTCATTTCATGTGGCACATGCACTCTTTCTTTTCCGTCTGTCCCAAACAAAATGTTACTTTATTTTAATTAGAAATAATTTAACTTTAAATTCTTCTTATACTTTTCATGAAATAATTTACAACTAAAAAAAAAACTATTTTAAACCAGAAATTAAAAAAATCTATCTTTTAAAAAAAATATCATGTTAAATAAAAAATGACACATAAAATAAAACGAAGGAACTAGGTAAAGTAACAATGGTCAAAGAGGAATTTTATATATATATATATATAGGTATGGCATGTCCCACTCACACAACCAACAAACCAAACTTCATTTGAGAGTACTTGTAGCTGACAAGAGTTGAAGAAGAAATTACTACTTGTTCACTATTAATTTCCCCCATTCAACAACTCCTTTTTTTGTCTACTAATTAATTTCCCCATATTTCATTGTATGGTCATGATGGAATTAATGGTAAGTTCATCTTCTTTATATGCAAAAAATTGATTTCTAGAAAAGCATTTTGTTGATGTAAAAATATTGTTGTAGGAGTCATGTAAAAGATCAAGTGGAGTTCAAATTCCAGTATTTGGAGATTGGGATAAAGCAAATGAGCTGCCAATTACTCAGTATTTTGAGTCTGCTAGACAAGCTGGCTTGATTCGTCATTCTTCACAACAACTCTATTTCCACAAAACTCAATTTTATGCTATCAATAATAATCTTCCTCACACAAAGGTTAGTATAATTTTATTTTTTTGCCCTTTTAGCATCTTTGGAGATTTCTCTTCTATTCTATCATATGTTGGGGCTAAGTCAGAATTTTTACTCATAAAAATTGATATAGAGTGAAATTATTAGTTTCATCATCAAGTTTATGGGACCTCTCTCGGCTTTTTATTTAGAGTTCCATGCTCCTACCAGAGTTTGAGACCACTTGTTATATTTTATTATATATTAGAGGTGTATGTAAGTTTAATAGCTTAGTCAAGAAGAGAGGTGTTTTTAAGGGTATCAATAGTTCAAAGACAAACTAATAATTTGCATCAAATTCAAGGTGTTTTCAATACTTCTTTCGATAAATTTTTCAATAGAAAAATGTAAGGTTGACACCCCTTGGACAGGAGGTCTTGATGATAACTTAGATTTCTTTTAGTGTGTATTTATATTTGCGCTTTACTAAAATAAATAATCAGACACCTAATAAAGAGTACGATGATCTTAAAGGTAGTTTAGACGTTTGTGGAAAACAAAACCTTCATATATAGTTTTTACACTAATTTTAATTTTATTAAAGGTTTTGTTAGTATCATTGACAAAGTTATATAGAATTTAAACATTAAATCACAAACGCTTTCTTCGGTCCATATATTATTTGTTTTGAGGGGTTCTGCATACTTTTAAGATAGATATTTAATAGCCTTACAATAAAAATATTTTTCTATATTTACCATTATCTCAATTAAATACTAAACTTGATTAATGCTTCATACTATGTTGAAACACTAAATAAGGATATATTAGGGAAAAAGTATTTTCTATATGTATCAATTTGTTTGTATTTTCTATTTGAAACGGATTCAAGAAGATACTTAAAATGTATCAAACTATCGTTTGATCTTGTGTTTTTAAAATATTATTAGTTGAAAAAGTTAAAATTAAAGAATTGCTAAAAAATAAAAGAAATGATTTTTTAAAATAACTTAAAAGGGAAAGGGAATAAAAAATTTATTTGTTCTTATTAAAAGTCAAATACAACAAATATAGTTTGTAGAAGTGACTAATATTTGGACCACAAGAAAGAAATATATGATATAGTCATGATAGTATGTTGACATTGTATACCTAATAATTAAGTAACATAGAGAACAATTATTATGTCAAAATAATAAAATGGCATTTCTTTGAATGTTGAACCAAAAAGAGTCATTGGAAGTAGCAAATTTTCCAACAAACTCAACCCAATTTCAACATTGGACTTGGAAGTGAAATATTGATGCTTGACTTTTAGCAAATATTATTTGCCTCGAACTTGGAATAAAAAGTGTTTTTAGGCATAGTGCCAATTATTCAAATATATATGTACATCTTCACCAACTGTCCATCATGTGATATGATATTCTAATATTAATGCAATAGTACTTACATATCCTTCTTTTTTCGTGAAAAGAAAAGTAACATACTGTCATTTTGTTAACCATCTCTCAATCTCAAGTAAGTTGAGATCTATCTGAGTTTTGTTATTCATGTCGTTAGATTTAAGTTTATCTCAATAGAATAAGAATTTAAATTTTTTAGCACTAAAATTTACTATTTTCTACTTGGTATACAAAAATTGTAAGAGATTACAAAATCTTTGAAATAACATTGCTGCAGAACGAATGCTATGTAATAGCTCGTACATTAAATATAATCGATCACATTATGTGACTATGTATTTTGATATATTACTCTTTTAAAGTAAAGTTGAATGTATATTTGAGCTAAATTAGTCAAATTAGGTGATTTCTCTTGCTTTTAGAAATTGAGGGGTAAAAACATATTTAGAAAAGGTACAAATATTCTTTGCAAAAATAGCATCAAACGCAACCCCAACCTCAACTTTAAAATTTTCAAATAAAATAAATATTACTCTCCTTCTGTCTTAATTTATGTGACTTACTTTCTTTTTTAGTCAGTACTAAAAAAATGATATATTTTTATATTAAGTAACAATTTAACTATAAAATGTTTATTTTACCCTTAATGAAATGATTTACAGTCACACAAATTTCTATCATTCATTTCGGATCACAAGTTTTAAAAGTCTTCCTTTCTTTCTTAAACTCTGTGCCGAGTCAAACTACCTCACATAAAATGGGACGGAGGGAGTATGATTCAAGTGTCTTACTCTTTTGTCTATCTCAAAAAGTGTTTTTTTTTCTATATTTAGTAAGTTTTTCAACTCAAACATTCTAAATGACAAGTTTAAGATCATAAAATTTACTCCCTCCGTTCCTTTTTATATTTCATCCATTTCTATAAATAGTTAGTCCATAATACTTGTCATTTCATAAAATCAATGCATAAATTACCATGTTGTCCTTTTTTACCCTTGTGAGTTATTAGTCTTGAAAATATACATTTGACCAACTTAGAAAAGCTAAGTAAATGATTGATGCTCATTGATTAAATTAATTCATATTCATTGATTGAGAACTTGAGTTCCAAAAAAATTAAATAAGGGTAGAAGATTAAAATTACATCATTTCTTAATGCAAGTGCAAAGCAAAAAGGTGACATATAAAAAGAAACGAAGTGAGTAAAAGATTACATAAATTTTCAATCTAACACTACAGAATTTAAAAATTTCTCTTTATTATTTAAATTTTGTATTCAGTCAAATTAAAGAGGATGTACTTATTCATAATAATGACATATTTGATGTTCTTTTATACAATCATTCCAAAAACAAAATTGTACGTAAAAAGTAGGCATATTTATTTATGAAAGAAAGGAAAAGAATAGGAATTAATTAATACTTGTAAATAATACAGACAAAGGGAGGAGCAATAAATAAGAAGAGGTGTGGTGGAAAAGTTGAGAAAACAAGTGGGCCTCAAAGACAGACAGCCCAGCGGCCCACTAACCCTAAACCTGTGGATGAAGATCTCTACAAAATTCCTCCTCATCTACTTCCTGGATATAAAAGAGTAAGTTTTCTCCTAAAATTTATTTTATATTATGCTTTTTTTTTAAAATAATTATTTTGCATGATAATTAGTTTGCCATTGCAACTTATTTAGTGTTTTCTTAAAAGTCAAGTTTTCAATAAATGAACATGAATTAATTTATTTTGATTAATTAATTTGACTAATGAACATGAATTAATTATTTAGTTTTTCTATGTTGGTCAAATATATATATTATTTTCAAGGTTAATAACTCTCAAAGATAAAATAGGAAGAATAATGTCATTTATGCATTTTTTGTTAAATGATAAGTAATATTGTTGGACGGATTGAGTATGAAAAAACATTTATTTTTAGTAAGGATGACATATAAATAAGAACGGTTTTTTTTAACCCTCCCTAGGAGCTCCCACCACTTTTGCTCCCTTGGTGACTCGAACTCACAATCTTCGGGTTGGAAGTGAAGGGTGCTTACCATTCGAGCAACTCCCTCTCGTCCATATAAATAAGAACGGAGGTAGTAATATGTAGTTGATTTAAAACTGTCATTATAGAAAAAAAGTAGGGAAAACGAATATGGAGTAAAAAGGAAGCTAATAAGAGTTCTGTTTTGAAAAAGATATTTTGAGCTTAGAAAAAATATTAAATAGTGAAATACTAAAATATTAGATTAAAGTAAAAGTGGTTATAAGTAGAAAAATCATAAGTTGAGGATGACCAAGCTATGACATTTAACTAGTTTGAGCTTGTCATTTTACTTTCCTTGAGCACAATTTTTTACAAATAGATAATCTTGTTTTTGGAATAAAAATATGAGCTCTAGCCTCCACTTTCTTCTTTGATTAATATTTGCATTTTGTGACTATTTTTGTTTGCTTATTTGATATGGATACAGAAGAGAATGTTTGGATTCTTCTCAAGATGCCTTTCTCCCCCTTGCAAGGCATAGATAGGTACACAATTTGCCCCATGGGAGATTTTGACACAATTTGCAACAACATCTCAACTCCTAGAAGGCGCGCGCCAAAGGAGGAGAGATTGAGAAATGGCTACAATAGAGTTTCTCTTATTCGTATTAATAACAACTAATATAGGAGGAATGTTTTATATGTTTTGAGCACCAGTCATGCTCATTTTTCTTTTAGTGTAAGAGCTAATTCCACCTTCTTTGTAATGGCTTAAATGTTTGATGTAACTCTAAACCTTGGCTATTTTCTTAGCCCCTTCATCAGAGCAAGGAAGATAATTTGACTAAATTCAGACACCCTTCATTTGCCACAATCCATTTAACACTAAACCATCTGAAAACATTTTGTATGGATGCACTGGAGATAGAAAAACCAATAGTAAAGCAATTTGAACATTTTATAAGAGAAGCCATAAGCAGGATGTATCTGTCTTTACAGAAGACAAACTACTAACAATGCTCAGAATTTCACAGTAATGTACAAGCCTCAACATTGGCAAGCAAACGAATCTATATATTTTCTGTCTAATGAGAAGCAACAGCACTTACTAGCAAAAGATTCAGCTTCAACTACCAGAGAAATATTTGTCAATCTGCTCAACAATTTCTTTCGCCTTCCTCTTGGCTCTAGTGGTCCCGTTTAGGGCAAGATTAGCTATAGTCCCATTAACACTCTCATCTCTCCACATCTCTTGCAACCTTGTTCTGTCATTATAACACAGTGTGTGAAGAATCGCGATGCAGTGCTCCTTGCTTTTATCACTTGTGTCCTCCTTAATGATACTAAGGAGACAAGAGACTGCATCCAGCTTTACCATCTGCTCAATAGGTTTGTCATAACTGGACAGCATGGCAAGAAGGACTAACAATTCATCAACGAGTATGCGATCAGTGATCTTCTTCATAATCACCTTTACTGCTCCTTCAAAAACAGCTATAGACCTATTTTCTTTGACAACACCGAGACTAACAATTGCTGCAGCAGCATCTTTCATGGCCAACAGTGGTCCTTCATCCAGGAGTTTGACTAAAGGCTCGAGAGCACCTGCCTTCATTATAATACACTTGTTTGACTCAAGTGATGATAATGTGCAGAGAGCAGCAGTAGAGTTGCTTCTTGTTTCAAGTGTTCCGAATTTCAAAGACTCAACAAGTAAAGGAATGACAACAGGATTTGTTGCTATAAGCTTTTTATTGGGGTCATGTAATGAGATGTTCATAACTGTTGTGATCAAATCTTCTTGTAGTTTAGGATGATCATTCACATTTCCAGACATTAGAGGATCTAGCAATTTGGTAACAGCAACACTGTCCCCTTCGAAAAAAGCCCGTAGAGGTGGAAAGCGTTTAGTCAGAATACGAACTAGTTTTGCAGCCTTTATCTTCTCCGGAGCATCATGATTAGATGACAATATCTCGAGCAGTGAATTGAAATGATGTCGGTCTGATTCTGGGAATATACCCTGCTCCTTATCAGGCAGCTCGATTCCATGGTCGTTGCACCAGAGTGAAATAAGTTTTCTCATTAGAAGATTTGGGATGAGATCTGAATTGGGGAGAACCTCCTTTGTTTCAGGGCAGGTTCGATTACCCTCGTTGAGCCACTTTTCAATGAATGGTCTGTCATATGTCTGCAAACAAGAATAACGAAAACAACCATCCTAAGTAGAAAGATGAATGAAATTTCCTAGACTTTGAAAACGCAATATAGTGGAACAATTCTGAATACGCCTCTGGTGATATTCATGACAAGCAATCACCACTGCAAAACAACATTATGAAAGCAAAGTTTAACCAAATTAAACCTTCTGATGGCTAGATGAACACCATGTCATTCAGCAGATTGGCAACAGGTGTAGCATTTCTTTTGTGTAGTAGAACAATTTTATAATTCCGAATCCGTTATATTCATGACAAACAATCTGGAAATTGCACAATATGCAGCATTCACAGGGGACAGAGCTTTTTATTTTTCACAGCCACAAAAATCCCTAACTATATAAAGAATAAATAATTTCAAAGCTAACGTTGAACCCATAAAAACAGATAAATGAATGAACGAATTGAAGATTGAAGATTACCCGTCCAGAAGCCAGAACAACAGGGTCTTTCATAAGCTGATGAGAAAGTGGGCAAACATATTCAGGAGGTGGAGTAGGTCTTACTTTCAAGTCTTTTAGAGCACTAAAACAATGCATGGCTTCAACAATGTCTTCTATACTGTAATCAGCGTCTTCAACTATACAATTCACCCTTCTCTGCAACTCTCTTTTCAGTTCATCCGCCGCCAATCGTCTGCTCCATTCCGCCATTCAGTAATACGGATTTAAACAGAAAACAACTGTAATTTGTAGTAAATATATAACTAACTATAAGAGTGAACGAAAATTAACTGCAGCAAAGATAAAAGGAAAAGACTCGCAGATGTGGAAATTTTCTCTCTATTGATACTTCAGAATACGCACTAGTTACTAGAGAGTCCTTAAATAGAAACCTTATAAATAAAAAACACGTTTATTCTCCTAATAATTCTGAATCTAAAAACTGACTCAACTACTCCTATAGCCTAAAGACTAGGAAACAACTTAATGACATTCCTAAACAAAAGCAACAACCTAACTACTAGTTTATTTATATAACAAATAAATGAAACTACATAGACGACAAATAATTTCAATAAGTTACTATCACAATCCAAAATCACAAGCCGTGATGACACTTGTGTTCTCAATCGATAGGTAGGTCAACCCAATACTTTTACCAATTCAATTCAATATTAATAATGGGAAAAGTAAGTGACAAGTAGAATATCCCAACAACTAAGTCTTTCATAAGTATTAAATGAGAAAAACTAAACTACAGGCCAAGATTTAATGTCATAAGTACAAGAGCAATATAGGTCTAAAATTATATAACAAGTCTAGACAAGAAATATCCTATCAGAATACCAAAACAACCTAATAAATAGAGATAGATGAAGGTGTCAGTCGCAGAATATCCAAGCAGCTCACCACAACTCCAAGATTATCCAAACTCAGACTCAAAGCTCCAAGAAATGCACTCAAATTCAAAATTCAATCTGCACCATAAAAGAGTGCAGCAAGTGTAGTATAAGTACGAAACCACATGTACTCAGTATATCTCATAGACCGACAACGAAGAAGTAGTGACAGAAGTATATAAGAAAATCATCCTTTAATTTTACAAGTTTACTTTACACTTACTAGCCAAGTTCCATCAAATATGAATAATCAAATGTCACAAAATGTCCATATACTAATGAAACACATAATCAAATAAGAATGAAGGATATTGTATAAGATGCAATGCAATGCAACACCATGAAATGATATGCCTCAAATGTCAAGTACTCTCTCTCAAACGTATATACACGATATTTGTAGTTTAGTTTTCCGCACTTATACGAGTTAATTATTTTTATTCAATATTATTTCTTCATTAATTAAGTTGTTAATTGATAATAAAAGAACATGGTTCACCTATTGGGTAACAGGTTCTCTCACTGCCTAATGGGATTTTGGGTCGCGACAACATAGTAAGTTACCCCTAGTGGTCATTTTCAAAGATGAGAATGGGGAGGTAGATCAAGTGAAGGTCTTCCTCGGATCGAGTCTCATGAAGTTGTCGAGGGTTTTTATTAGGGGTGTCAAATGAGTGAGTTGGGTTGAAATTAAAGATATTAAAATGGGTTGAAATAAAAATCGAGTTGAGTCTTGACCTGCCCAAGTTTACTTTGGCTCAAATGGGCTAAAAAATGGATTGGGTCTTGACCCATCCAGTTTGACCTGCTTAATCTTAATAATTTTAATATAGTGCTATTTGAGTTTTATAACCACAATTTCAATTTCAACTCAAGATTTTTTTTCTTAAAAAAGAAGAAGTTACAAATGTATAGATAAATCTTAGAAGATATAAAATAGATAGTAATTCATACCTTCAATATACGAACATACATTACATCAATGCAAGTAAAGTGTCTTAAAAAAAGATTGAAATTGGTGATTAAATTGTACTCAATTGAAAATTCTTTTAAAATGGGTTAATGTTTGGATGGGTTGAGATCAAACCCAATTCAAATTATCTTGAACCCAACTCATAAAATTCTGGACGATTTGGGCGGATTTACTTATATTTTGACTCATTTTGACACCTCTAGTTTTGACAGATCAATGAAGGCATCAACAACCTCAGCATATCTAAAATTTGGATGGTTTAGAATTTGCAATGTATAAGTATCGCATAAACAGTGTATATAAATGTCTGATACATCATTTATACATAATATATAGTATCAATACATTAAATATACATACGACCATTTTGTTGAAATTCTTTTTCTGTTGCTCGTAAAGATAGGCTAAGAATCCCTTGAGATAATAACACAATCTATCAGTTGAGGCAATAATGTTATCAAAATTGACTGATGTTTTATCTTCTCACCTAATTTTGTGAAATTTTTGTGTAAATTAAAAGTTACTACTTTTTATCCATTAGCCTAACAACATCAAAAACACCATCTGCTATAATCTGTTTGCTCAAGAAATGTTCTTTAGCAGATACAATCTATTAGCAAAATCAAGTTCGCCATTACTGGAGAGTGGAGACGATGGACCATATCGAGCCGTTAGTGAAATCTCAGAGCCAACTTCATGTACTGGATTCATAAGGCTCAGAAGTTATAGAGAAGGCTAGATTAGTGCAAACTCTGGGACGAATTTTCTTGTTATTCATTAATTCTTGAGATCAGCCTCACAGTACCTTCCTATCCAACAATCGTCCTTCATATGCGGAGTCAACCTAGCATGTATACTAAGATTAACTTTCTAAAATAAAATTTTGTTTTATCTTGTATATGAACTTTCATGTCAGTCTTGAAGTGCTTATCATTAGATGCTTTCTTGATCACAGGGAAAAATTCCTTTACCAAAAAACAAGTTTCTTCTAACTGGCATAATTCAGGTACCTCTAGGCATCAAGATTTCATGTCAGTACTGATTTTTGTCTATCAAGAACTCAAGCTTTAAGAACTCACACGACAAGGGACCTAATAGAGTGAACAAGGGAAATCTTGAAGTGTTGTTGTTTTAAATGCTTGTATTGTGCTGAAATTGTAAGATTCGTTTCTCATCAAACGTATCAAGTCTTTTCTTGGTTACTGATCGTATGAACACAGTTAGAGTTAATTGTGTGTCTTACAAGTTGAAGTCTATATTAATTAGAGTTTGTTAATATAGGTGCCAATGGAGGCATTGCTTTGGCTCAAGTAAGTAATAGAGTTATTACTTGTTGTGAGATTAAGAGTTTAATCTCATATAGTGTATTTGAAGTCTAGGAGGAATGTTTTTTATGCCCTGTGCACCAGTCTCTGTATTCATGCTCTTTTTACTTTCATTTTTTTTTAGTGTAAGAGCTAATTCCACCTCCTTTGTAATGAGGTTTAAATGTTTGATGCAACTCTAAACCTGCTATTTTCGCAGCCCCTTCATCAGCAAGGGAGATAATTTGACTGGATTCTTGTAATTAACTAAATTCAGACACCACTCATTTGCCACAATCCATTTAACACTAAACCATCTGAAAATATTTTGTATATCTTCACCTTTCACACCGCATGCACTGGAGATAGCAAAACCAATAATAAAGCAATTTCAACATTATAAGCAGGATGTATCTGTTTTTAAAGGTGACACAAACTACTAAGAATGCTCAGAATTTCACACTAATGTACAAGCCTCAACATGGACAAGCAAAAGAATCTATATTTTCCTACAAAGACGAATTCGGTCTAATGAGAAGCAACAGCACTTACATTGGGTGATTAAGATTGTATATATGCAAAGAATTCAGCCTCAACTAGTTTGCGCACCAGAGAAATATTTGTCAATCCGCTCAACAATTTCTTTCGCCTTCCTCTTGGCTCTAGTGGTCCCGTTTAGGGAAAGATTAGCTATGGTCCCATTAACACTCTCATCTCTCCACATCTCTTGCAACCTTGTTCGATCATTATAACACAGTGTGTGAAGAATTGCGATGCAGTACTCCTTACTGTTATCACTTGTGTCCTCCTTAATGATACTAAGAAGACAAGAGACTGCATCCAGCTTTATCATCTGTTCAATAGCTTTGTCATAACTGGACAGCATGGCAAGAAGGACTAACATTTTATCAATGAGTATGCGATCAGTGATCTTCTTCATAATCACCTTTATTACTCCTTCAAAAACAGCTATAGACCTATTTTCTTTGACAAGACTGAGACTATAAATTGCTGCAGCAGCATCTTTCATGGCCAACAATGGTCCCTCATCCAGGAGTTTAACTAAAGGCTCGAGAGCACCTGCCTTCATTATAATACACTTGTTTGACTCAAGTAATGATAATGCGCAGAGAGCAGCAGCAGAGTTGCTTCTTGTTTCAAGTGTTCCAAACGTCAAAGACTCAACAAGTAAAGGAATGACAACAGGATTTGTTGCTACAAGTTTTTTATTGGCGTCATGTAATGAGACGTTCATAACTGTTGTGATCAAATCTTCTTGTAGTTTAGGATGATCATTCACATTTCCAGACATTAGAGGATCTAGCAATTTGGTAACAGCAATACTGTCCTCTTCGAAAAAAGCCCGTAGAGATGGAAACTGTTTAGTCAGCATACGAACTTGTTTTGCAGCCTTTATCTTCTCCGGAACATCATCATTAGACGATAATATCTGAAGCAGTGAATTAAAATGATCTTGGTCTGCTTCTGTGATTATACCATGGTCCTTATCAGGCAGCTCAATTCCATGCTCCTTGCACCAGAGTGAAATAAGTTCTCTCATTAGAAGATTTGGGATGAGATCTAAATTGGAGAGAACCTCCTTTGTTTCAGGGCAGGTTCGATTACCCTTGTTGAGCCACTTTTCAATGAATGGTCTGTCATATGTCTGCAAACAAGAATAACGAAAACAACCATCCTAAGTACAAAGATGAATGAAATTTCCTAGACTTTGGAAACGCAAAATCTTAGCTAATTTAACGTCTAGTACTGAGCTTCCTCTCCAGCAATGAAGTAGTTTGTCAAATAAGTTTCAGGAAGAGGTAGCTTTGTGGAAACCAAATATAATACAAGTAAATCTAGCCAGAGCATAATTTCAGAACCTAGAAAACCTTGTAAGACTGCTAGAAAAGTTGTACAGATTCCCAAACAACACTATGAAAGAAATTTTAACCAACCCTTCCCCGCGTTCCCTTTTTTTTCTTTTTTCTAGATGGCTAGATGAACACCATGCCTTTCAGCAGATTGGCAACACTATGAAAGTAATATTAACCAAACCTTCTAACGAACCCCCGGCTTTCCCACCTTTTCCTAACCAGGTATCCTTAACCTTATAGTTAACTTTCCCTTTTTTTCTTTTTCTTGATGGTTAGATGAACACCATGCCATTGATCAGCAGATGCACTTAAACTACAATACAGTGGAACAACTTTATAATTCCTAATCCGCCTCTGGTTATATTCATAACAAACAATCACCACTGCAAATCAATAGGTAGCATTCTTTTTATTAGAAATCGCGTAATGAGAATGAAGAAATGAATCGCTAAACTAGTTTATAACAAATACTCAATGAAACTACAAATACTTTCAAGAAGCACAAAGCAGATTGAAGAGCTAACGAAAGCAATAAAATTAGACATTTGAACCCAGAAAAACAACAATGCAATAACAAAATTGAATGAATTGAAGATTGAAGATTACCCGTCCAGAAGCCAAAACAACAGGGTCTTTCATAAGCTGACGAGAAAGTGAGCAAAGATATTCCGGAGGTGGAGCAGGTCTCAATTTCAACTCTTTTAGAGCACTCAAACAATGCATAGCTTCATCAGTGTCTTCAATAGTGTAATCAGCGTCTTCAACTATACAATTCACCCTTCTCTGCAACTCTCTTTTCAGTGCATCTGCCGACAACCACGCCAACGCCTTCAATCTTCCGCCCTGTTTGCTCGATTCCGCCATTCTCGAAGAGCTGGATTCCGCCATTGAGTAATATGAATTTTAACAGAAAGCTACTGTAATTTGTAGTAAATATATACATATAACTAACTATAAGAGGTGGTTACAGAATTTGTTACATTCGGCTCCACTTACTTTCTTTGTTTAGCTCATTAACCACCTTCTCTACTTCTTGAATTACCAATATTTTTTTAAAAAAAATTACCATCATTTTTCTAAAAAGTTTTAAAATTTTTTTTGGAATGAAACGTTTTTCATGTATTCGAAAAAAAGTTTAACCATATATTTTAGATCAGATTATAAAATGTATCCTTAAAAATTTATTTCGTCATAAAAATTTAATTAGATTTTGAAAATTTATTTTAAAAATAGTTCCAAGTTATAAAAGAGAAATGCACTCGGCGGCACGAAAAACCTTTTGATGTCGTTATTAGACGCGGGTCTCGCATTCGACAAGTTATTGATTGACATAGAGCATATAGTTCAACCGTTAGCAGTGTTTCTCTTGAGGAAGTAATACATTTTATGTGCGATATGATGAGTCCAGAGTCAAAAGTCCAACAAAATTAATCAAAAATTTCAAAAGGGTAAACAATTTAAGGATGATACCAAAAGGGCAACAATGGTGTTACGCCATGAATGGCGTCAAAATTATAGGGTAAGACGTATGACAGCATGAGCCTTACAAGGCTCAAGCCGTCGCGCCTCCGTTTTAAAAAAGGTGGCTAACTTTATTTTAAAAAAAGTTAATAATCCCTTCTCATTATTTACTTAATTGTTTTGTTGTTGTATTTTCGTGTAATTTTTTTTACTATTTATATGTACATAAAATCATAAGCAATGCGGTCAAGTTTAATAGTTTTCGGAGTGAACACAAGTTCTCCTTCTAAACTTGAGCACACCATTAGCATCAAGTGTGGCATCTTGGGTCCCCACCCCCAACTCCACATTATCTTTGAGTTTGGCCAAGTCTTCATCCTCAAATTGTTTAGTCATGATTTTCTCTATGAAGGTGAGCCTAATCTCAATAATGGCTAGCACACCATTTCTCAGAGATGCCCAACTACGACTCCAAGGTCTAAATTTCTCTTGCCAAAGGCCGCTTTGATATCCCCAAATAGGCCAAATTATTCATGCTAACTTTCTTTTGGCTCAATGCATTTGCCATCACATTAGCCTTGCTTAGATGATATTAAATGATCACATCATAATCTTTGAGCAGCTCTATCCATCTTCAATATCTCCAGTTCAGATCCTTCTAAGTGAACACATATTGAAGAATGTGATGATCACTGAACATTTCACACGTAACTCCATACAAATAATGTCGTCATATCTTGAGAGCAAACACCTCCGCCGCCAACTCCAAGTCATGGGTACGGTAATTTCCTCTCATGGACCTTCAACTATATGGAAGCATAAGCTATGACATTCTTTTCCTGCATCAACACAACACCCAAACCCGAATGTGAAGCATCAGAATAAACAATGAAATCTTTACCTTCCATCAACAAGGTCAAGATGGGTGTTGTAGTCAACCTGGTCAAATTTGTAGCAATAGAAGCAAAATTCTTCACAAACCTGCGATAACTAGCAAGCCCCATAAAACTTCTTACCTCTGTCACATAGTTAGGTTGAACCCAATTCTTGACTGTCTCAATCTTTTAGTGACTGGTGCAAGCTATCTTTTGATACGACATAGGAAAGTTGAAAGATTGGTTTCCCCTGATTCATACGTCATTCGACATACAGTCATGGTCCAAAGAATATTCGCCTTAGTGGTCATTGTCGAAGATGAGAATGGGGAGATAGATACACGTGAGGATCTTCCTCGAATCAGGTCTCATGAAGTTGTCGAGGGATTTGACATACCAATGAAGGCATCCAACGATTTGAACATATCTAAAATTTGGGTAGTTTAGAATATGCAACGTATAAGTATTGTATGAACAATGTATATGAATATATATACATCTCTAATACATAGTTATACGTTATAAAGACATAGTATATAGTATTTATACAATATCAACACATTACAAATACATACGACCATTTTTGTTGAAATTCATTTTTTGTTGCCTACACGGATACGTAAGAATCCTTGAGATAATTACACTCTCTATCAATTGAGGCAATAATGTTATCAAAATTGACTCATATTTTATCTTCTTACCTAATTTTGCGCAATTTTTGTGTAAATTAAAAGTAACTCCCTCCATCCCCTTTTTGTGTAAATTAAAAGTTAATCCCCTCCATCCCATTTTATGCGGCGCTCTTTCCTTTTTAATCCGTTTCAAAAAGAATGTCACCTTATCATAACTAGAAACAATTAAACCTTTAATGAAATGATTTTAAACCACACAAATATCTAAAAATTATTTTAGACCACAAATTTCAAAAATATTTCTTTTTTTCTTAAATATCGTGTCAAGTCAAAATGGTATCACATAAAATGGGACAGAGTTGTAGCCTAACAACAGCAAAAACACCATCTCTTCCTTTGCTATAATTTGTTCGCTTCAAGTAAGCACTTGGACAAGTCCTATGGGTATTGCTATATATATGGGAATGATTCGGTGTAATTTCTCGGGTGTTTTGGATGAATTTGATACTTGGATTCAAAGAAGAAAACGAAATCAACTTCTGTATATATATATATAAAATGTTGTATATCACGAATGAGCTATTGTATTTTGAGCAAAAGATTTACAATATTTTCAGCTCGCGTTGTTAATGTTAGAAATATTGGGAAATTTGGAAGTGCTAAATATCCCACTATTGTTATTGGCATCCAGTAGCTCACTCCTACTTTTTAATTAAAACAAATGGCAGCCTAACAATTATCACCATATTCATAGTATATTGTAGATAGATCAGTACAAACTTTGTAGATACATATCAAAGCAATTCAGTGTATACAAAGGCATTAAAAAGTATACAACAATAGTTGCCTAATTAGGAGACCGTCGAGATCCTAATGCTTCGTATGGGTATGAGTATGGACATCTTTATTGTGACTGCCTCACTTTCTAAGTCTGCAATTAAAAGCACAAAAACAATTAGACTGCACCCTGAAAGATTAACTTTCTAAAATAAAATTTTGTTTTTTTCTTGTATATGAACTTTCATGTCAGTCTAGAAGTGCTTATCATTAGATACTTTCTCATTCACAGGGAGAAATAAATTCCTTAAGCAAAAAAACAAGTTTCTTCTAACTGGCACAATTCAGGTACCTCGAGGCATCAAGATTTTGTTATAGTTGCATACTTAAGAATCCTTATAAGACTGTCTAAAACAATCAAACTGATTAGAGATGTGCTCAAGGATTCAGCTCTATTATTATTGACCACTACTACAGGAATCCAATCTTTTCGTGTGGCTCTCGCACCTTCTAAGTGCAGATGAGCTGCCCACTTTCAATATCTGCTGTTGGAAGTACAGAAACAATTAGATTGCAACTCAAAAGGCCTACACCTGAAGCTGCATCAAGCAGTCTTCTACCAGGTATGTCCTCTGTAATATGACTTAACATACATAATAAGACCTATATGTAAAGTGAAAAACTATTGCTACCATAATACTACACACTATTCCTGTATAGTAATGTACAGTTATACAAGCAAATCTCATAACTGGAATGTCACCTTCAACATGCCTAAAGCTAATTAAGTTTTGAGGCCCTTAGAACCAGATACTTCACCCAATAGTGAACCAAGAATGTAACCAAGCAAATATTACTTTAATAACTTGTGTTTACACTTGTACATTGAAGCACAACCAACAAACCAAAAGGATTTAGTATTAGATCTGTGCAACAATAAAAAAGGAACTCAGCAACAAATGTTTACATTTCAGGTCAAGTTATACCCAGCACTATGGTAAAGAACAACTTACTATATATGATGTGCACATGAAGAACATTATCACTGAGGTTTTAGCCATACCCTACGCCACTTGAAAATTATTCCTTTGGATAGGGAAAAACGCGGAGAACAATAAATCTAAGACAATGCCAAGAAAAATCAATATAAAGGATACATGGAAGGATACAGAAGTGCATAAACTGCGGACACCTGCATGACTTCCTACTGCAAGGTTTTGAGGAAAAAATCAACCAGCAAAATGAATTCAGTCTTTCCTGAAAAAGCAAAATAAATTTAAGTATTTAGGTTAGTCAAACCCATAGCTGCTTACCTAGCCAATTTGACCGGTAGACCACAAAAGGCACCAGTCACAGGAAATTCTTTTCTGATGAGACCAATCACAATAAATTCTGATGGTGAGGCTGTTCCAATATCAACACATAGCCAGATTAACCTGGCAAAAAGAGAACTAGCTGCAATAGTGGGACATTTTCTCACAGTTTTTCTAAGGTCCTGAAGGATCATATCGGTCTTCAAAATCATCAGAAGCATCCCTTGCCATCCGTTTCTTGAAGTCAAAATGACGATCACCTCTCTCCCTATGTCGACTACTCTCCTCAATTGATTTGTGGTACCTTCTGCTGGAGCTTCTGGAAAAATTTAATCTAGAATCATTTGAATAGTCTCTCTTCTCTTTGCTGATCGATTTCTCACGTGAATATGCACAACCGACTCGCTGATTTGGGCTTCTAGAGTAATCGTTTTTGTCCTGTCTGGACCTCCCATTACTTCTCTGGGCCACTAAATGTCGATGATGCCACTGAGATGCTTTTTCCATATGTTCAGAATAATCATATTTGAAATCTGTTGAATTGACTTCTCCATCAGTATGAAACTCTTCCCTATAACCACCCTCCCTTACTTTGCTTAAAGCAGATGAATCTGGCTGCCTCTTTCCAGACTCAGCTTTATCCTTATAATTATTATTATCCACCCTGTAGGATGCGGACGGCGGAAATTTGGTCTCTTCAGCTCCTTTTGTTGGGCAATTGATGGGATCTGCTTGCCTGATTTCCTCCATGTATTCCTCAATTATGTCCCTCATAACCTAAAGGTAGAAGAGGACATCAATAAAGATGTAAAAGAAAAAGGTGTATAGGGAACAGAAAGAAGTAGCTGAATACACAAAATGAGTAGACATAAAGATCGAGATCTATAACGAGTGCAAATAATTGAAGTCCACAAAGCTTGCTGCATTACCAGATGGGCATCAATAGAATTCTTCGCAAATTGATTTTTGAAGGAACAAACTCAGAGTTAGGTCAATGATATACATGACTTGATAGAAAAACAACAGAGAAAACATACAGTCAAATCTTAAGAAGCAAAATGTACCTGTGTTGTTGACCGCTTCAACTTTTTCCCGCGATATGACATTCTTCTACGTTTGTAATCCCTTTCCTCAGCTAATAATTCCTCTCTAGTCTTTGTCCTATCTGTGTCCTGAAAATGCCACGCAAAAGATTAAGAAAGGAGTAAGGATCTAATTGATAAGACTAAAGTAACTGAAGCTTTAAAGTTAAATTACATATCACTAAATAATATTTAATTCACCAATTTTAAGTGAATTTCGTATGCTGAAGAATTTAAGTCACTGAATTTTAAGGAATCAGGTTCTTAAGTTCCATCATCTGAAAATGTTCAACGCTAAGAGGTGTTTGACCAGCTAATAAGCTGGTCAAACTAGCGCTTATAAGCAAAAATCGACCAAAATGCTTGAGTTTGGTTACCCCTAACTTATGATTTTATAGCTTATATGCAGTTTTGGTTTGACAAAACCTTTTACGATGGTATCCCTAATATGTTTTTTTAACTCTCTGAAGTACTCCACATAAAACATAACTTTTAATTATCTCTATATTTTTTTCTCCATCATTCATCTGATTTATGTAGAAATATTTTTAGATTTATAATTTTTGACAAATAGCTTCAGGATATTTCAGTCATTTTAACAGAAAAAAGTGTTATCAATACCTTTTAATATAGATTTTATAAAAATCCAAATAATTATTAAATATAGCTTTTAATATGAGTTTTTAGTTTGTACGAGATGCATTTATATGATATTTAGTGATTGCTCATCCTCCATACTATAACCCAAAATTGTCTCACTAATTTTTTGAAAAGAAATTGTAAATGCCACTCAGGGGTCATTTTGGTTCATGGACTAGTTGAGATTCTGGTGCGGGTACAGTTTTGCGGAGATTAATAATACTTGTACATCTTCTAACAATATAAGTTCTTCCGTGTCGCAACCAATATGAGATACAAGCTCAATTAACGTATAAGTTATACTGGAAATGAAAATGTCATCAAACACACAATAAATAATACTACCATGACTACTTTTTCTAACCTCTCCAACCAAATGACCCCTTGTATGTAATAAGTGATCTTAAATTTCACATCAAATTTCTATGGTGCAGCAAGCATAAATTGGTCCTTTGCAACCTTCACTACTAGCAGAGTGCACTGCTCTCACACAGTAACACATCCACAAACAGATTGACTAACAAGTGCAATGAATTCGAAACTTCTAACAAGACACAAACATATTGAAACACATTCCAGTTTTGTATTTTATTAATTAGCACATTAAACTTTAAAAAATAACAGTCTTTTTGGCAGCACGTCTGTATTCAGTGCTAGAAGAGACCATGAAGAAAGGATAAAACAGAAAGCATACTTTCATAGGTTGTATTCTGTTAGGTTGAATTTTCTCAAGAAGATCTGAAGGGTCGGAAAACAGAAATATAAGCAAAAATGCTCTTAATGTTTAACCTCCCAAAAGCAGATAGTACTTTCAGAAGCTACTTCTATCCCAAATGTTTCTACACTTATTCCCGTAGGGTTATATATAGTTATTGCTTCAAGATCAGCAACGACTCAAAGTACCATTTGACAAGCAAACACACCTGATTATTTCGTGCACGCTGCCACAGAAGTCCATCATGTTCAAGCAGGGGTTTGTAATTAGGGCGTTTTTGTCGTTCCTCATCTGCTTTATTTGAAATATAAGTGTGCTCCATCGATCTGCAAAGAAAACTTCTTAGCAATATACTATAGGAAAAATACACTAAGTATATTTTTATTTCATGCTTGAAGAAAAGAGTGAGATCAGAAAAAAACAGCAATAAAGAACTCCTGTTCTTAACACCTTTGCACAAATTGTAGATGCTTTATCTTTGCACATCGCTACTTTACTAAGCCTGTTTGGCCAAGCTTCTGAAATCAGCTTATTTTGAAAAGGGTTTCTTCAAAAGTGCTTTTCAAAAAAGTACTCTTGGTGAGAAGCAGTATATGTTTGATTAATCAATTTGAAAAGTACTTTTGAACAGTAACTAGTGTTTGGCCAAGACTTTAGAAAGTGCTTCTAAGTATATTTTCTCAAAACTGCTTTCCCAAAAAAGTACTTCTAAGAAACAACTTCTTCTACTTCCTAAAAACACTTATTTTCTCCTAAAAGTTTGGCCTAGCACCTCAATTTTAAGAATACGCACTTTTGGCCTCCCAAAAGCTTAACCAAAAAGAAAGTATCTTATCACAAACCAGAGGGCTCGCAAGAACTTTTTTATTCATCCGCATATAAATCATCTGTGAGACAGATACAACTATCTACATAGTTCAAGATATGCTTTTCCTCCCTTCAACTTTATCTTATTGTCATATGCATCTAGAAGTATGGTCATTATAAATCCAGTTGAAACTCTGGGCTTAGTAGCAATATCATTCATGAATCATAACTTCAATTTGAACTAAGTTGACCCCCAACTTTTGACATCAATGCATAGACTAATCTTCTAAACAGAAAGCATGCACTTGTCCAAAAAAAAGCTCAAGTGTCGAAGAAAATAGTCAGTAATATAAAAACAAAAACTAATAAAACACTTAAGTAAGAGTTGCTGAATTTGTGTTTTTCCTTTTCATTTTCATTTTTTTTGGGATGTTGTGATGCACATCTAGACATATGGACATCTTCAGAATACCATTCTAAGAGTAGAAGAGCAAAGGTAATATACCGTTGGTAAGCTGGAAGTGATGGTAAACTCCTTAGTGCTTTGAGCTTTTCTTCAAGCATGGATTGTTCATACAATGCTGCAACAGCTGCTGCTACTTGGGAAACAAAAATTGCGCTTTTAGAGAGTGTTTCATCCGATACATTTGTTCCCTCATTCTCCATTCTTCTTTTAAGTGGTTCACCACTTTCCTGTGGCTCTTGAAGATTGTCATCCCCACTTTTCATATCAGTAGATTCATTGAACATACAAGAACTAAATGCAGAGTCACAGATACATTGCTTTAGCATGTTGATTGCAAACAACTTCCCATTCATTTCTCCATATAACACAGAAAGCTGGGTTCCCAGCCACACGAAGACTTGAACTAAGACAGGACACTTAAAACTCCGATTACTCAAAACTGATTCCTCAGCTTCTCCATTGCAAAATGTACTAGCTAAATCAATAGATTCCCTAACTATAGCCTTCAAACAAAGCTTAAACAGTACAAGTATATGATCCCTCATTGCTAAATCAAGTACAACACTATAATGCCTAACTGAATTAGCAACTACCCACGTAGATAAACACTCCACATTACTCATCCCTAATCCTAAAATCGCACGAAGAACACGATATGAATACATAAAAGGAAACTCATTCCAATGATCCGTTTCATTCCTAATTGCATAAACCTCCGAAGGAAGAAGCTGAATAACAATTCCTTTTGGAACCCCCATCAAATTTTGACCAAAATTAGCACATTCGGAAGATAAAACAGAAGGCAAAGTAAGCATTGGAGGATTGACATTTTCTCCCCTAATGGGAAAAGAAACAACACCAGGACAATTCGAATAGTAGAAAGTGGGATTTTCAAAATCGAGGTAAGTTTCAAGAGAGAAGCAAAGATCAGATTGTGATTCCCGCAAGGGTAAAGTAAAGGGATTGGATGAGTGAAGGGTATGGGGGTATTTGAGGTTTTGGATTAGGGTTTGAATGTAATCGGCGGATGAAGAGGAAATAGGTGGGCAATGAAGAGAGTGAGAGAAGAGGGAAGAAAGGGGAAGACGATGGTTGGGATTGAAAGGGCATGGGATTAGAGCTGGAGAAGGAAAGGGAGCAACAAGGGGTATAGGAAGAAGAGAGGAGAGAGAGTTGAGAGTAGTTGAAGAGAGGTTGAGGAGAGATGTAAGGGATGAGAAAGCACCAGGAAGATCATATGCCAGAGCACTGGTTGGAGTAGGGTGGTGGAAGTAAGGTGGTGGCGGTGGCGGGGGAAAGGCGGAGGCCGGTGGCAGTGGTAGCGGTGGCGGGGTAAAGGCGGAGGCCGGTGGCAGTGGTAGCGGGGGCGGCGGAGGAAATGGATTCATTTCGTCCTTAATGCTCGGCCGACATGTTGACGAACTAAGTATATTGTGTACTTATTGCGTATATAGCAAGGGGTGTTTAGCATATGAGGAAGGGAAAAAGAGCAAACGTACCTTGGAATTATTATAAATGGTCTAAATATTCTTCCTTATACTTTTAGGATATTAATGTTCTTATCGTGTAATTTTTGGAGTATATATATTGTATATTATTTGAATTAACGGAAGAATATGTGTCTCAATCTTAAAGTCTATTTGATATCTATTTAATTTTTATCCATAATTAAAAGACACGCCCCACTAATTAAGAACTCATCCAAATAACTTGACCGACACCCAAATTATAACCCAAAATCAATCTTTATACCAAGTAAATCCCTAAGTCAACTATTTAAATCCCTAAATCAATCCTTAATCAATTTCTAAAATCAATCCTTAATCAATTTCTAAAAATAAGTACTAGAAGTAGATTTTTCGATATGAATTTATCGCCCTTATTGAAGAAATAGAACAACACATATATGGAAAAAATCGCCACCCCCGGCACGATCCGAATTTAATTGGAGCTCCAATGTGGACTCCGATATCGATGAGAAACCAAAAAAAATAGAACAACACATACATGGAGAGCAAGAAAATCACTATATCAAGAGCTCCTAGCTGGATCGGAACGAAAAGGGGATGAAACTAGTCGAATGGGAGACGAGACAATTCTGTTCTTCAGTGTCTGCTTCATAATCATCTACGATTTTGTTAATAAAAGATACCATGTAGCTAGACGATCGAAGAATCAGAGAGTCTTGAAGAAGTGAAGAGTAAGTCCCTATAAGCTTCCCCTTGGCTTTTCTAACCGTCCCAATCTCTCATTATCCAAACCCTTCAAATCAAGATACAACATATCTCGGATGATACACTGTTTGAAGCATTCGTTTCATCTTTACGCCATCAATATTAGTACTTGAAATCGAGTAAGTTAATCGAGGCATACTAGCTAAGATTTCATTAAAAAAAAAAAATCAATTTTGAATGTAAATTTGCTGATTTAGGCTTAAATGAGGAGTGGGGTTAGTGGAACTAATTTTTTTATTTTTTAAATCACTATTCATTAATTCGAAAGTTTGAGTCAATTATCAATATAAGGTATATTGTATTGTTATCTATTTAATTT
The DNA here is from genome assembly GCA_036250505.1 of Solanum acaule. NCBI lineage: Eukaryota > Viridiplantae > Streptophyta > Magnoliopsida > Solanales > Solanaceae > Solanum > Solanum acaule. Next base: position 38,441 of record JAJOOR010004650.1, read on the forward strand.
TGAAACAAGTATAATTATTTTCCTCTTATTAATAAGCGGCTAACATTACCTGCTTCGATTCAACATGCTTGCTTCATCGAGATTCGAGACATTTAGATCTTTGCTACGATTTTCGATAAAATTCAAATAAAAATAACTGAGATTTTCTTAGTTTTTATTGAATGTCATCATCTTCCAATTTGCTTCTCCCTTACGTTTCTTTATTTTCTCAATTGAACAATTTTGATTCGTACGAAAACTCATCTAGCTACTCACTCCCTTGTGTGCATAAGTCTCCCTGATGCTCGTTCTTGTAGTCATCTAGAAGTCTCCCTGATGCTCGTACGAAAACTCATTTATCAAATGTCATCATCATCCAAAATGTTCGTTCTTGTAGTGGAGTTAGAATTAACGAATTTTCAAATTGGGTGAGTCGAATTTTATTTAAATGGGTTGGATAAAAAAAAAATCATTAAAACTTTGCCTGCAATTAATCCAACCGCGAAATGAGGGGAAATGGGTGAAATTGTATTAGAGAAATGAGGGGAAAACTATTAATGGGAAATGGGTGAAATTGTATCTTAAGAGAAATGAGGGGAAAATTAGTAATTAGGAATCTTATTAGTCTATGTGGAGGTGAGAGTTGTTTGGCGTCCATGTGGCACTTAACATACTTCTGTTAATTAGAAAGGTAAGTATGACCCAATATTTTGAATGAAAGGGTACTTTTGAGCCAGAATATAATTTAAGGGTAAATGTGAGCTATTTTCGATAGTTTAAAGGTATTTTTGAGCCTTTTCCGTTTTTTAAATAAAAAATTATATTTAGGGCAAAAGATTATTTTGGTCCTTGTGTTATTGTATTATCCCTATTTTAGTCCCTGTAATATCAGACTAAACACAATTGACCTTCAATTAAATAATATGTGTGTTTTTAAACCTTTTATTAATGGAGCCAAATTAGAATAACGGATTGATAACTCTCTGAAGGGTAATTCGATACTTTTCAACCTTTCTAGGGAAAAGAAAAAGAGAAATTTTTGTTTCTACCATTTTAATGAAAAATTCTTTTTCTACATAATTCTTCAATTGAAGACTTTTTTTTTAAGATCGTGAGTTAGTAATCCTTGTGATTGTCATCCATGTACTTCAAAACTGGATATTGAACTTAAGTCTCTCTTTCTCATCACCATAGCCTCCTTAATAAACTGCAATATCTCTGTCAAATTTTAGATACTAAAATTGCAAAGTTACAAGATTTGGATATAGTAAATTTTGAAGCATTTGCAACGAGGGCTTGTGGTCTACGATTCTCGACTTACCCCCACCATCTTCTATATCATCACAATGTTCACAAATTACCATTAGATTAGCGTAACTTAACTGTAACTAGTTGTGATTATTGCTGAATCTGACATAATTATATTTTAGGAATGACACAAATTTCACATTAATGAAGAAGTATCCAAAGAAAATTTTGAAGAAAATATTGTTGGACTTGAAAAAAAGCTTCAAATTGGAAAAAGACGATAATAGACTTTGAATATCGAAGCAAAATACAACCACCTAGCCATGATTTTATTTTCTGAAAAATATATGATTTGATTACATATAAGCTTCGATAATAACAAATTCAGTGTCAATTGTGAGCATTTAATTGTGTTGGTTTTCAACATATTGTGTGTAATTATTGATGACTAACCACAAAAACAATACAAGAAGAATTCATGGAGTATAATCGCAATTAAATTTTAAATACCCAAATTGTCCTTTGAAATGTTTAACAATCTTTTATCTTGTTTGTGTTTTGTTAGTAGGAGGACTAAAAACACACACATTACTTAATTGAAGGTTAAATACATTTAGTTAAATATCACAAGGATTAAAATAGAAATAATACAATAACACGGGAACTAAAATAATTATTTCTCCTAAAAAATAACATGTCATTACCTATCTGCTTCAAACAACATGTCATTACCTATCTGCTTCAAACCTCTTATTTTAAGTAGGATGTCAAAAAAAAAAAAAAAAAAAAAAAGGAAAATATTTAAAATACCCATTAATTTTTGTTTAATAATTACCTTTACCCTTGTCATATTATCAAAATCATTTATACCCCGATGTTATTAAACTTACTACATGTATCTCTTAATTGGATAAAAAATAAATGATTCAATTTCAATCGAAATTATCAGTTTATCTTTAATTAAAATTTTTGATTTTAGACTGCTAAATTTACTAAGGGCCTGTTTGGAAAGTCACTTGATTTTTGGAATTAGTGTAATAACTAGGGTAGTAATTATTAGCCTAGTAATTATACAGACTTGTTTGTTTGCCACAATGTAATTACACTGTAATCACACATGTGTTGTTTGGATGCACAATTATTTTAGACAAATAAGAAACTTTATAAATAATATTAAATTAAATATTTAAGATATAAATTGTCTTTTAAAATATATCAATTTATAAATATATGTTCTTAACTATTATGATTTTTTTTAAAAATAAATATATATATATATATATATATATATATATTTCAAATTAGTATATTTCAATTGAAATAATCATAAAAAATAAAAGTACAAGATTTCTATAAACATCATGATATACATGTTTGACAAAAAGATTAATATTATAAATAAAATGTCATAAATTATTAAAATATTTGATAAAAAAATAATCTATCAAGTCTAACGAAAAAATGACTTGCAATGTGAAGTCTTAAGTCAATACTAGAAAATATACATAAGTTATAAATGCAAAACAAAAAATTTAACATAATACTCTTATGTCAAATTTCAACATAACATACATAGATATGATTAAAAAGAAAAGAAAAACGTAAGTTTATAACCTTACTCAACAAAGAATTCTACTTTAATCTAAAATTAGAATACAAATAAAATTATGCTAATGAAAAAATAAACATAACATAAAAAAATAGATAATACAAAAAGTTGCATGGAATTACATGAAGTAAAGGTTGAAAATAAGAAGAAAAATGAAATATAAATAATATAAAATAAAAAATAAAAAATACTTTTAGAATAAAAAAATAAAAAAAGTTCAAAATAATAAAAATAAAATATAATTTAAAATGAAAAAAATAAAAAAGATGAAATTAAAAAAATAAACAGTTTGAATTACATCATGTAATTACCATAATTCATAGTCCCTCCTTGTATATCGAAGATTACTGTAATTACTCCGAACAATTACACTCCATTACTTGTTGATCAAGTATTATCTGGCCAACCAAACAAGCCAAATAATATAATTATAATTAATTATATCAAATTTAATTATTAGATGACTTTCCAAACCTACACTAAAGTTTGCGGCGTTGTTATGATGTAATAAGAGGGAGAGAATAAGAGCTTTTAGGTGACAAGTGCGCCTGTTTAGCCACCTATTCAACTAAATCTTTTTCCATGGCAGCATGCATGCGCTTTCGTGTTTGCCGTTATTTATTCCCAACTTTTGGTATCTTTCTAAAGAGTTTGTATTGGTGTGATATTTTAATGTTAATAAAAATATATTATATGTTACATTATATATCATGTTGTGTTTATTGGTGTGCCTCTTTACTCTCATCAATTATGAAAGAAAATGGTTATTAGTTTTTGGTAACTTATGTAACCATCAATTTTTCATTTCACCCATTATTCTATTTTTATGTCTTGTAACTTCTGTAATATTTGGGCCATTCATTTGACAAATTTACTATCATTATCTTCCTATTCATTGTAAGGAATAATTCATCACCTATAAATAGTGTGGTCTTTCTTTGTGTTGGATATAAAATAGAAACAACAAGAGATGTACAAGAAAAGATAGAGTAAAAAAGATGAGTATTGAGTTTATTTTGAGGTTAGTGTAGTGAAAGAGAGAGTTGAGACATAGAAAATATTCTAAGTTTTCAACTATATTCACTATACAAAAGAGTGTTTATATGTTGAAGAAGGTGTTCTTTTTGTGGAGTTTAGGACTCTACAACTAATTCGGAGTTGCTTGAGTTGTACACGTTGTTGGACTGTTGTATCCTGGAGGGGACAAGTCAAGAGATATACTGCTGGATCGATGTAGATTATACCGCAGTAGGCTTGAATCTCCTTAAAGAAAGCGAGATATCCGCTCCTCAGCCTTAAGATCATTTATTCATTGTAGTCATTTTATTTTCAACTGTAATTAATATTATTTGTGATATATTACATCAACAGTTTGTGATATTACCAATTATGAATTTAATATTATTAAAATATAGATATATTATTAAAAAGAAGAAGAAAAAAATATATTAAGTGAGTATTGAATCCTAATTGTCAAGGGAAACAATTCAACATTCAATTAATGGTTGGCATTTTAACATTTTTGAAATATATCCCTAACTATCAAAAAACAACAAAAAATCACGGATTCACGTGCCTCAAATTTTACCTATATTCGCCCATGTTCAAGGTGATCCGACTTCCTTCTTTGCCTCATAAATTATTTCTTTTTTCTTGTTTGTCGAATTCGAGTTATAAATGAGTATCATATAATTTAATTGTTTTATAAGTCATATAATTACATTAATCTATATTTGTTGTTTTAGTTTATGTGATATAATTAAAAAATTTGAGAGTTAATTAAAATTTTCATTGATGGGAACTTTTTTTTATTTGTTTTAAATATTTTAAGTTGTTAGTTTATTTTGATTTACAGTACTTTTTATTAATTTTTAAATATTTAATTTTTATTTCAGAAAATGTAAAACATCATGTCCAAATATAATCAAAATTTAGAAGTTTGAATTTTGAAATTTCAATTGTGCCATATAAATTGGGATAAAGAGAGTATTATGTAAATGAGTGAATATTATAACAATTAGAAAGAAAAAAAATCAAGGTACTTGATGTGCCTTTTCTTTTCTTATCCATCTTGATACTGTTAGAGATTATTTTTTTTTGGGTAGAATATGATAGGATAGGATAGGATATTCATGAGATTAGTTATTTTATTTTTAAAATAAAATAGATAATTTTCATTGTTTCAAAATTTTAAATGATGAGATAAAGTAATTTAAACTAATTAATTATCATAATTAAATATATGATAAAATAATTTCATGTTTTTCCAACAAAATTGATTACTTCCTATTGAAAATTACCAGAACCAATTTAGTTATAATAGTAGTAGTATTATAAAAAAATGTGGTGCGGTGGATAGAGCTATTGTTCCCTTAACTAGAGATTTTGAATTCGAATTCAGGATATAAAAAATCTTTAATAAAAAGCACTTCTCCCCAAATAGGGTTTTATACGGCACAAAGTTAAATTAGTTGTGCTTCAATGAAAATTCGAATTCATGACACTCATGAGAAATAAAAAATAAAATAAAATTTAACAGATGCAGAGTAAGTTTGGATGCTAATTTTATATGTTTCATTCTTAATTCATTCCAAGGCCCAAGGCGAAAAATAAATAAATTATGAATCGTTATATCTTATACATATATAATTTTTTTTAAATTATAGTCAGTATAATTAACTACTTATGAGGAAATCAATAATTTTATTTGTAAAGATATAATAATGAATTCAATAAAGTTGAAATTAGTTGGGATAGTCCGTTGTCAAATCTCTACGTCAAGACTGCCACGCTAGCAAATTTCGCGGCAAAATTTGGATGTTAACTCTAAGCTTTTACCCACGTGTCCGCTAATGTGCGCCAACGAAGGTATTCGCTTCTAACACACGTGGAACCCCCGCTAAATATCACCATGAAATTTTTGTTCATTCATTTTTACCTAATAAATTCTGTATTTTATTTTACTTTTTATACATTACTATTTTGTGTTTTAATTTATGGAATGATTTTTTAATTTATTTTGATATTTTTAATTATATTTAAATCGTTATATTAAAATTTAATAATATTAATATTCAATATTTTCTTGGGAAAAAGGATAAATATATTCGAACTATTGTAAATGTTAAGTAGATACCATCCGCTATACTTTTGGGACTTTGGTGTCCCCGCCGTTCAAAAACTAGAGCATATATACTTTTTATATTGACAGACATACACGTGTCATAATCTTATCCATCGATCCAACATTTATTAAATATCGAATTGGCGGCTTAGATTGCGCCATGTGTCCCTATTTAGTCTTCCGTTAGAATGAAGGGCATATATACTTTAGTTTTGGACGGCAGGGGCACCAATATCCCAAAAGTATAACGGATGGTATCTACATAACATTTACAATAGTTCGGGTGTATTTGTCCTTTTTCCATATTTTCTTTAATCTACATTTTAATAAAGGAAAAAAAACAAATATATCCCCGAAGTATCGTAAATGGTATGTTGATACCCTCTGTCATACTTTTGGTATATTGGTGCCCCTGCCGTCCAAAAACTAGAGCATATATACCCATTAATTAGGAATATTCTTAGCCCTTTAATCAGTGGTGGACCCAAAATTTGCGTTCAGGGGGTTTGAAAAATAAAAGTATAAACGTGTAAATGAACCTTTAAAAATGGGAACCTTGAATTCTTTTGGGTTTACGACCACACTTCTAGCACGTTTTTTTTTTTAAAAAAAGACTTAAAAATACTTGAATTTTTTTTTTAAAAAAACTGAAATTAAAAAAAGAAAAAATAAAGCCCTATCACCAGGATTCAAACTGGTGACGTGAAGCTTAAATTAATTTCAGAGGGACTTGCCACCAATTTCTCCTTGTTATTGAGAGGATTCAAAAAAAAAAAAAAAAAAAATAAAATAAAAAAATATATATATATATATATATATATACAAAAATACATAAAATTTACCTTATATATACAGTGTAATTTTCCTGGAACCCACATGGATCCGCCCCAGCCTTTAATTAACGTGTAAATGATGAACTTAACGATTTTACTTCACCTGCGTGACGAGGATGACCAGATACAGTTGTATTATCGCCTGTGTGCCGTGTGTCATATCATCCACGTGCATAACCACTGTTTGTACACTTGTAACTTCTCCAACTATAAATAAAAATGTCGTCCTAGTTTAATTAGGAAAAAATGAATACTACTGCCTAATACCTCCCTCATATTTCCCTTTTTGGCCCAAGGGCAAATCTTACCTTTTTAAAGAAAAATAAAAGCAGAAAGAACTCATGGCGGGAAGTGGCGTAGAATCAAAGAAATCAATAGTTGGACGTTCGAGAAAAGGTTGCATGAGAGGTAAAGGTGGTCCAGAAAATGCGTTGTGCACATATAGAGGAGTGAGACAAAGAACATGGGGCAAATGGGTAGCTGAAATAAGAGAACCAAATCGCGGAGCACGAATTTGGTTAGGCACTTTCAATACATCAGTCGAAGCAGCCAGAGCCTATGACGACGCAGCGACCCGGCTTTATGGTTCTGATGCGAAGCTCAATCTCTCAGAAGAAATTAGTTGCATGGAAAACACAATCGAGGAATGTTCTGTACTTGAGGAAGCATCCATATTTAAAGATGGAAACGGGGAGTATTTGGTGTGGGATACCCCCGCGCCTAATTTGCTTGGGTTAGATTTTCATGGAGACGCAATAGGTCTCAATTGGACTAATGAACCTGAAATGATGTATTGATTTTGAGAGAAACGATCGATCGCCGTGTAGTATTTTCTTGATCCTTACTTGTCTAGCAACTGTTTGGTTTCAATTTTCTTCTTCCTTTTCATTTTAAATTGTGGGGAGAATTAAAAACGAAAATTGATGCAGTTTCCAGTTAGTATAGTTAGTTAGGCTTTTTCCTTTTTGTAATTTCTTTCTTGTCTAGTTAGAAATAGTAAAATTGGTAGATTGGTATTATTACTAATGTTTGTAGTGTAAGATGGGACGTTAGTTAAAGGTTATTCTACTGTGTGTATTGGATTTACTTTCACTCTGTATAATAATTAATTAATTCAATTTTGGAAATGATAATCTTACAAATATTTTACAGAGCTTAACATTTCATATATTGTCCAATACACAAATTAAAATTTCGACATGATGTCAGGACAACGCAATATTAATTGGTCATTCAATCCAAATGCAATAGCAAGCCCTAGAAGATTTGAGCATATCCAATTTATGCCAAAGAAGAAAATCCACACTGTTCTCTGGCATACACAAATTAATACTCAAATATTGAAGAGAAGATGACACATCTGACTTAGTGAATTTACACTGGGGGATCGAATGAATCACATTTTCCAAATCCTCTTTATAGAGCGCATCTGTAGCATAGAATCATGCCTCTAATAAAGATTATCAGAAGGCATTTTCTGTATGCGACAATCCATGAAAAGCATTTGACTTTTCCCGACTGGATTTTCATGTAATAGGAGGGAGATTTCCTATTCCTTACCAAGAAAGTTATATGGCTATTAAAAGGAACAAAGTAGAAAAGAACTCACCAGGTAGTACAGACTACAAAAATACTCCTTGTACTAAGCCCCAAGGCATCCGGTTACCTTTGCGGATCTGCGGCGCTATTGTTACTTACGACGTCTCTTCTCTTACGCAATTCCTGACTAGTTGTAGTTTTTCCAAGGACCGGAATAAGAGGTTTCAGCTTTTCGGGGTATTTTTGACATAACGAATAATTCTATATTGGAGAAGTCTCAAAATTGCAAACAATTTTGATCGGTATCAATTAAACTGAGTTGACTTGCTAGGGGTAGGGCTGAGGATCAAGCAGGTAATTTGCTCCCATCTACCTAGACCTTTATGGGTAGTATACCTATGCTAGACCTTTGATAGTGGGAGGTAGCAAGTAACTAGTGGAATAGTTGAGGTGCGTGCAAGCTCACCAAAAATACAAACCTCATAAAAATTAAAAAAATAACGAGCGGCTAGGTGGCGAAGTCGAGGAAACAGCTCCTTCCATATTTGGAACTTAGCTCCACTGAAGAATATGTTACTACAGACGTGGAAGATCCAAAAACTTAGATCAATTATTACTATCAACAGAAGAGTTCCCCATTTTTTATGCATATCATTCTATATTTGAGGTGCTTCAAACATATGAGAAGAAAAAAGGTCTAGCCAACAGTAAAGCTCTTTTCACAGGGGAGAGGCCTTCTCCTAATGTGGTACTGTAGGAAGGCATTCTTTGCCCAGCTTGGCAAACTGCATACCAGCACAACATAATTCTTGGCTTGTGCATCTTACTTTCTCTGCATGCAAGCTCATAAAGAGAACTCCCATTATACTTCCGATACGACTTAATTCCTATTTATGAGCTAGTATAAGCAATTCTTGTTTATCAATTCAGCTAGTATAAGCAAGTGACACTAGTTCAGTAGACAAAACAATAATGGTTTGTGTATGATGATGCTTCAGAGTAATAAAGCCTTTTGGTACTCTTTTGTTATCAGACTTATCAAAATATGAAAGAGGGCTGGGGGAACAAGGGAGTAGATGGGAGCGAACTGATTAGAGCACGGAGTTCTCCACCTATATCTGCATGCTGATGGAAGCTGAATCTCAATGAGGAGGGCTTTTGAACTTAATCTAGTGGAAATATAAATGGCATACCTTCCAAAAAGAAGAGCAAGCAATGCAGCCAAAACAGAGATTCTAAAGATGTTAAGTTGCAAAATTATAGAAGATCCAGCCGACATGCTCTATATGGAAGTGGAAACAGAAGGAGAACTTCCGCATGGCCATTGGCGACACAAAGAGAACAAACTTGAATGTTGAATGGAGAAATCACAAAGATAGCAGACTTTAGTTTACCCTCCTATACATTAGTCATGACAATGAATTGAAACAAATCCTTTTTTCAATTGATAACAATGAGAAAGATGGCAAGGTGCTATCAGAAATGCCAGGATTTCACTGGGTATGTTGTTGTTGTAATATCATACAAATCCTTTGCTGTTGACCTCAGGTCTCATCATATTGTTCTTGACCTTCTCGGGCTCATTGGGTTTGATTAAAATGATACCACACATGATGACGAGCTAGATATAACAGAGACAAACTAGCACCAACTAAAAACTTCTTACTAGCATGCACTTCATATATCAGTATTCAGTAAGCAAAAACTTCTATATTACAAAATCTTAGTGCTGAATATGTACAACATAGTAGAATTTAAAGCAAAATAAAGCTTCTTATAATGTGCATTTTAGTTATGACCGAATATAAACTGGTCATACTACAGTTTGATTACACGATTTTCATGTCAAATTTAGTCAATATTGGAAGTGCAATTCAGACCACTCGACCCATTTCTTACTTAGAACTGAAAATCAGAAATTACATAAAAATACTAGAATGCATACTTTTCTGTCTAAAGATGCTTGGGAAACTTTCACCAAAGATGGAAATATTTCATGGGCAACTTTTTCGAACACGTAGATATAACTCTGCCGACTGTCACCTTGTATCATGCCAAAAACACAAACTGAAACAACTCCAACCCTGTGTACTCAACACAAGCTTGGGGAGCAGTTGTGCTATGGCATGCATTGATTGCCTCTTTAAGTGATATTCGCAAATTTCTTTATTTAGTGCAGGTATGTGAATTTTATAAAAAAAATTGTTCTGTACTACTTTAGTTTTATTATGATTTTTTTTTTTGACAAAGTTTTATTATGATAATAAAAATTCTTGATTCTATTTTTTGTAAGTATGGGCATGGGAGTGTATTATCCCATCATGATTTCAAAAGTTTAAGGCCCGTCACTTCAATCGACGGAACTCATTTTTATGGCATGTATGATATGTAATTATTAATTGTCGTTGCAATTGATGCGGACGAAAATATTCCACTTGCACATGCTATAGTTGCGCGGAGAGCTTTGAATCTTGGTCATACTTTCTAAAAATACTTCTTTTTTCTTTTGATTAAGATATACTTTCTAAAAATATTATGGAGGCATGTTGTTGCAGACTGAAGAGGAATTGGCCTTATTTCTAACCACCACCAGGAAATCTTCTAGTGTTTTCAATCTTTTAACTTGTTACAACCCCAAATAATCTAATTCAAGTCTACGACACGTCTTCTCACAAGAAGTTTCTCTTTTTCTTGTTAGGTTGATGGATAGTGGTAAGAGTCCAACCCAAGGCCTTCATTTGCTCTGACAAAAGAGGGCATTTTATTCATGATTTGATCAACCTACGACACGCGTATTTTACTGTTTCAAACATATTATTCATATAGTATTGCTTAATGTGGGACATCTAGCTTAAAAACTTAAATCTACCATATTGATTTGTCACGCCCCGAGTCTACACCCTGGGCGGGACTGGCACTCGAAGACCATTGCTGGCCCCAAGCGAACCCTTGGCCTGACTTACTTAACTCAGCGGAATACAATACTCATACCTACAATGATCAATGAACTTAACTGAACTGAATAGTTAAAATAACTAAGAATGTTTAAGATTAAACATTCAACTTGGCCAAAAGTGGCAACTCAAGTCTTTAACATAAGAATAAAAATGCAAAGACTACAGAACTACTAACTGTCTGACTATCTATGAAGCCTCTAAAACAAATGAGATGGATGTTGGGACAAACCCTACAACATCCTAATGAACTGCTAATAAAACTGAAAGTAATAAAAAGGAGTCCTTCGGAATGCAAGGAGACTCACCCACTGACTCTGGAGTGCTCAAGCTGGATCAACGAGGCACTGGATGCTGATCCTGATTACCTGCGTCTGCTTCATAAGATGATGCAGGCCAACTGACATCAGTACATTGAATGTACGAGTATGCGAGTTGGAATGCTAAACAACAACTTAAGCTTGAAAGGAGTACAAAGGAACACTTACCTTGACTCTGTTCAACTCATGAATAACTGAACTCAATATAAAGCAATAAGACACATGCAATATATATAAAGCTTGTAAAACAGTGTAAACAACTTAGTTCGTTAAAGATAAAGCGATAAAAAACTCAACTTTACTTATATATAAAAGTAATATAACTTTTGTGGGAGATTCTCTAACCGACAACCACCACTATGAGCCTAACTTAGTGGATCTACCAATCTATGCTAAAAGCATCTTAAGGAGTCATCTAAAAAGTATGATCCTTTACTATCCATGATGGCTACATGGTTTATGGAGACTTGAGTTAACATGAACCCGCATCCCCATATCGGTGCTCAATACTACTCCCAAAATATACTTAGCTCATATGTTTGTAAAAAAAAAAAAAAACTCTTTCTTTGAATTGAGATAATTACTCAAAACTTAGCTTAAAAGCTCTCTTGGAATCGATGTTCCCCTTTCTTGCTCAAATGTGAAAACATTTATAAACACTTTGGCGCAGGGAGCTAGCCCTCAAACTTCAAAGAAGTTTGACTGGCGCGACATGCCAGAGGCCAAACTTCAGAGAAGTTTTTGTGGCGCTCTGGTAGGCGCGACGCCCTAGCCCTTTTTGCCCAGCGACTTCCGACTTTTCTCTTCCGTTCTTCATCTGTAAACCTCCCTAACTTCCATAGTTCCTTCCCCAAACACTTAGGATCAATTGTACCCTCAATATACAACCAATCTAACTCGGAAATATGAATCAACTCACCCCCAAGTATCAACAACTCAACCAACAAGAATTCTACAATTTGTTCTTCAAGAACCTTACTTCTTCAACATGTAAACAACTCAAAACAATTGGATTGAAACAAGTTGGTGTGTGGGTGAACTAACCCAACACGAAAAGATCTCACATTCCTGAATAGGGATCACCCCCGACGAATTCCACTCCAAACGCTTGACGTTCTTGGCGAAATCTAGGCTTTTCTCCCTTTCTTCTTTTCTCCCTTTCTTTCTTCTTTTCTCTTTTCTCCAAGCCCTAAGAGTGAATTTAATTTTTCTAATCTGACAAAAATAAGTTTTTACCCCAATAAATCCCTAAAAACGAATTATGAAATAAATTAGAGAAAAGACTACTTTGCCCTTCCTTAATTCCGGATTGAGACTTTCCTCAATCCAACAGCCCAACTTTCGAAAGGCATAACTCACTCATACAATGTCGAAATCGCGCAAACTTGGCGGCGTTGGAAAGATCTCTCCAAAGTCTTTCCAATCATATCAAGAGCCGCTCCTAACTCATCCTGAGCTAGGACTTATGGCCTTTTGAAAATAGCCAAAACTCACTTTCTTAACTTAGACAAAAATTTCCAGATTTCCTTATTCTTTCCAAAAAAATCAACATTTTCACATTTTAAACTCTTTATAGTCGCTTCTAGGTGCGAGATGTTACATGATCCATCTCATCTAAAACAACAACATACCCAATGGAATCCCACAAGTGCGGTCTAGGAAGGTGGAATGTATGCAGACCTTACCACTATCTCATGAAGGTAGAGAGGTTGTTTTCGAAAGACCCTCAATTATATGTAGCAATTCCAACTACAAAGAAGAGAATAGGCATAATACATAAATATGCCATTTAACTTGGTCTCAGCTAATATTTATGCCCTTCAACTTTGGGCGTGCACGAGTAGACACTTAAACTTGCATTAAGTTGAACAAATAAACACACGCATCCTATGTGGCATCCTACATGGCAATTTGGATCCTACGTGGTGCCTTACATGGCAATTTGGATCCTACGTGGTGCCCTACATGTGTAATGCCATATAGGTGTCTACTTGTCCAACTTTATACAAGTCCAAGTGCCTACTTGTGCACACCCAAAGTTGGAGGGCATAAATGTAAAATGAAGTCAAGTTAAAGGGCACATTTATGTATTAATTGAGTCACAAGAAAACAATGCCAAGTCTACCAGGCGGAAGCAAAATAGTGCAATAATCATAACACAATACGCAACATACTAAAATAGAGCAATGGAAACAATAATAAATATTGATGGTATTTTTATCAAGCTCTTCAATATTCTTTATAGTAAGTTAATAGCTAATAGCTTCCCCGTTGCCTATAGTTTTCTATATTATCATAATTTCACTATTTCATTTTCTAACTGGTAAATGTGAACCAGTAGGCATCACTCTTATTATCAGTGACCAAATTCAACTAAATTAATACTCTGTTTGGATAGTTGTCAAGTATTGCTTCATGATGTATCATATTGCATTGTATGTACTGTATTGTTTAATGAATACAACTTTTGGATGGATTGTATTGTTCTCCGTCGTTACATAATATCACTCATCAACAATTTGAAGGATACGCTTACAATAAAAATGAATACAAGGTAGAGATACAATAAAAAGATGGGAAATGATAAAATAGAATTATTAAATAACAAGTAAAGATAAAATGAGAAAGAAAAAATTAAGGTAACAACGCAATCACATAAAATCGATAATTACACACCATGAGACTTTTTGTCATTACCTAACGATAAATTTAACGATACGATACAATAAAATATAAGTAACAATCAAAGAAATATTGTATTTAAACTAACAATACAATGGGTAACAACCATCCAAATAAGTTGTTATTGCGTTGTGTGAAGTTATCATCTAAAAGCTCATCTTTTTTCCAAGCTCATCTAAAAGCTCCTCAACTAGTATTAAAGCGTCAATAACTTTGATAGTGAGTTGAGTAGCTCATGCCTCTTGGCAAATGGCCTAATACACCCCCTTCTACTATATTTTTCTTTATTTTAATAGTTTTGTATTGCCTATTGCTTTACTTGAAATTGCTTTCTCCTAGTAATGACTTAGCTTCGGTAATGCATTTTCATGCAAATGAGGAGCTAAGAAAACACTATGGAAAGAGGATGGTTTAATTTGATGTTGCTTAAGGAGTTCAAACGCAGAAATTGGCTAAATAAATGAAATGAACAGACGGTCTTGGTCCTATTGAAAAAGGTGCATCTTTTATCAGAAAATCATTTGATAAGAGCCTTTATTACTGATAAGATTGTTTTCTTCTTTTTCCTTCTATGTTACAACATCAAATAAATTTGAACATAAAAGAATTTTGTTCTTTGACTTCTTGACAAGAGCTATAGTCTTCCAGAGTTCCCGTTTTCTGTTTGTTGAATTCTGCCAGCACCATCTAAAGTACAAACAACATTATGAGTTGAATTCAATCCCAACCACTAAACCTATAAATGTTCTGCCAAAGGATCCTATTTTCTTTCCTTCGGTACTTCTTCCTACTAAGCCCTAAAACATTCCATAACTGAAGTGCTAACATATGAATAACCCGAAACACAATCTAATGCTTACATACCCTTCAGGATAAAGACTGACCAACAAATATGGACATCATCATGATTATCAGCAATGCCCTCAAAAAACAAGTTGTTAAATTGCAGGGTTCAACAAGAAAGTCTTCACTTATTCAACTCCGCCTAAGGCCAAAGCTATAATCGAAGGCTAATAATCAACAATGAACAACCCAACCCAAAACAAAAAGATATTTCAGCTTCTCATATAGTGTTTTTGTTTGCTCAATTCCCCAATATATCACACCCCCTGAATTTATAATACAGTAAAGCTGCAAACCAAACACATAACAACTCATACAAAAAGCTAAAGCTTGTACCCACAAAATTAAAGTAAAACAACTACAACTGTTGAAAGCGGTTTCTGGAGTTTTCCGGGGGTTGGGGTGGTTGAGCCCCAGGGAAAAAAGAGGTATTTTTGGATTGGTAGTCAAATTGATCAATTAATTACTTTCTTGTTTTCTTATCTTTCAAAATCACTTATTTTTGGGGAAATATAATTAAGGATGATAAAAAAAATTTAAAATTAAGAAAAAAAAACACAAATTTTAATTATTCAGTGATATTAATCTTAAAATGTTATCATCTACACAAAAACCTCTCTCTTTCCACTCCTCCCCTCTCCCATTTCTATCCCTTTTGGATCATTATTGTCGTCGTTGTTGTTCTCGTTCCTTTTGTTAACATCACTTCTTCTCTTGCTTCTTTTTCATCACCATCTCATCATTCTCCACTGTTACCATCATTATCATCATCACAACAACAATTATCTTCTTCTTTATTACCACCTCCCACTTAACCGTAACAACAATAATAACAATTACTACTACTTCAACACTAGGGAACAATATTACTAGTAGGCTAGACCGTTACAAATTATATCAGAGTCATTTTTGTGTTGTTAGCCTTATCGCTGTGGTCTAGAGTTCAACTGAGTTTAGGCAAATTTCGATAAAGCAAGGTAAACCTCAGTGCTACGTCTAGGCAAATTTCATGTGGTGGAACAAAACTCAGCGAGGACGTTGAGTCCATAGAGGCGGTGTATGTGATACCCCAACTTAAGATAAGAAGTCTCACATCGACAAAACACAAGATATATGTTGAGTATTTAAGTAAGCAGGTCTTACCCACTAGAGTGACACGTTTTAAAGTCGTGCTGGCTTAGGATCAAAACGGACAATATCACCTGTGAATTGGACTGTTACATATCGAATCATTTAATCTGTCATGATGTAAAATATTTTTTGTTCGTGATTTTATTGATAGATCTATGAATTGATTAATAATGTAAGATGATCAAAAAATGAACAACTAAGAAAGGATTTTTGGTCAAGATCAATTTGATGGCTAAAAAGTGTTGTAAGAATCAACCAACATATTTATATAGGCACTCTATGATATATAAGGTGAGAAATTATTTATAGGAAATTCTAGGTTAATTAAGCTTTACACATATTTTAGTGTTTTCCCTCCACTTTTTGTTGTATAACATAACAAAATATGTACGAAGATAATTTGAAAATATGATCTGATTGTAATTAAAATCATATTTGTCATAAGTAATTTGTTCTTTAACTTCTCTGAAAGTTATTTTTTAAAGACACGACCTAATAATTATTAATTTTTAAGTATACTTAATCAGATTGTTCTTTATTTGGTACTAATATGTGACAGAAAAACAAATAATCTTGAATATTCAAAAACAAATTATCTTGAATATTCCTTGCAAGAGAAAGAAGGAATCATCAAAGAAATATATCTCATGTCTATATTTTCAAATATGTTTCTAAAAAATATAAAATAGTTAATATTGTTAGCATTATGAAATAGTTTTAATTTTATTGAGATATCTTACTAATTATACACATATTAGTTGTAGTTTATGTTCACAATTTTCTCCTCTCAATCAATGAAGGAAAAAAGGAAAGAAAAACACCATAATAACTAATATTTTATAGGGAGGAAGATGAATTCATTAAAGGAGCAGATGATTTATTAGTATAGTACCAACTCTTCCCCTCTAAGTCGTTTGGTTGGAAACAAGTTATCTCAGGATAAGTTATCTTGGGGTTAGCTATCCTGGGATAACTTATCCCACCATGTATATGGGATACCTTATTCCATCACTATGATATAAATGGTGGAATAAGTTATCCCAAACATGGCAATCAAACAAGATAAATTTTTTTTTATCCCATCACTATTATTTTTAATCCCTCACAACAAACGACCCAGTGTCTAAGAGTTATATAGCTTTGCTTGGTCAGTTGCCTAGAGTAAATGAAGCAGAGCTTTTATGAAATTTAGTGATGACGCCAAAGCATGAATGATCCTATATGAATTGCTTCCCATAATAGAATACTTATCAAGGAAAGAATGAACAGATTTAACATTTCAGTGGATAAACTTTTATGTTGCTTTTGTGAGGAAGACGAAACATAGACTCAGATTCATTTATTTGCTAGATATAGCTGAACATCGGAAATAAGGGCTGCTCCTTCTACATTATCATTTGCAATATAGAGGAGTGATACACAATGTACAATGATTTCAGAGAAGAAGATGGAAGAGGTTCCAAAAGGAAGTAGCTGCTGCAATTTTTTATGTTATGATATATCATATTTAGCAAGTAACGAACATGAAATTTTTCAGAAACATACATGTAAATACAAGTTTTGTTATAACACAAATCCAAAAGGAGACTATGGAGAAGATCAATATGTCACATTGCTCCAAAAGAGCTTATAGATGCATTAACTTAGTGTCTAGGATTTGTAACTATATTGTTACCGTGGTTTGTTTGTTTTTTATTTTGCTTTTGGTCTGTATACTTGTTGTAACCTTTCCATAAGGGGGTAGTGATACTAGATTCTCTTTAAATTTGTAAGTGATTCTTGTTACAATGGTAATATTTCATAGTTACTACAAAAAAATATTTTGTCTAATGCAAAGTCAAAATTTAGATTTTAAAAATATCCTTGGCTCTAAATCTAAATGACATTTAATACTTATTATAAATATTATCGACTATTTTAAAGTCATCAAGATTTTAAGAAAGATTTCAACAATAATATTTTAGAATGAGAGAATCCTTTTAGATGGTGTTACTTTGAGAAATAAGTACACTTTAAAATTTTATTTGTCTTTTTTCGTGATCGTGCAAAGTGCAAACAAGTTAACTAATAATAATGATAATAATAATGTAACCAGACAATAGTAAACGTGAAATTAATATGTTGCATGTCTAGCCAGTGGCAAAATTAATTTTTTCGTTAAGTATATTAAAATTTTAATATATATATAAAATAATATTTTTTGACTCATATACTTCGCATAATTTTTTATACACATATGATGTTTGATTGATCTCCTTCTCTACACGTGATTACGCTATCGTGTATATTTGTTTTCATATCACTTGCATTGTGAAAAATATTTATCCAAATAAAGCATTTTTCACCAAGACATGAAAAATGATTGTTGTTCGTACTAAAATTATATCAAATTATATAACACTTAGACGTGTGCATTGTATGACACGCGCATTGTACATAAATCCATATCAATAAGTATAATTTTTTTAGAAATCACATAAATGTATATATTATAAAATATCTTTGAGTTATAAATAAAGAAAAGAATTTAAGTTCTTGAAATAACGAATATTAAGCGTTTTAGCTAACAAGTAACAACTATATCATATCTAATATATATCCCATATGCAATAGAGTTTATCTACTATCAATAGAATATATCCCATATGCAATAGAATATATATATATATATATATATATATATTTCTACTTTATAGAAATGCCATGAATGAGACAACCAAGGCACCTCTGAAAATATGACTATTATTAAGGGAAAAATAGTAATTTTGTAGTAATTATTTCAGAAAAATCAGGTTTTTTTCTCTCTGGAGAAATGTCAAATACAAGTACAAAAATATTTCTCTCTGGAAATCTCTACTCACGCTTTAAATAAACATTAGGTTCCACCTGCTCTCAAAAACTTCTCCTTCCACGGTTCATCTTGTGGCTTGTCAAATTATTGGTTCTAACTTCGTCTGTTCTTCGATTTCTTTCAATTTCGGGTAAGCAATTCGTCATTTTTTTAATCGTTCTCTTGAATTTGTTTGATCTCCATAAAAAAAAACTTGTATCTTTAGTTTGTTTGATAATTTGTGTAGATGTTGTCCTTCTTTTGCCAATCAAAAAAAGAAAAGAAAAATCACAGAGATGTTGTTTGGAGGGTTGCAGTATTATTGGTAATAGTAGGACTTGAACAGGTTCTAGGAAAGAGGTGGCTAAAGTTTTTTAGGTTCCCTTTAGAATTTGACACGTTCAAATGACCCCTTACGATCATTCCATGGCTTAACAAAAAAGAACTAATTAATTTTATGGATCTAAGAGACTCAAGAGTCGAATAGAAAACCTTGAGAATTAGAATCTTATCATTTATTTGATCCATGCATTGATATGTACCCATCACTAATTTAGAATTGAAATATAGTGATTATATATTTAAATAGCTCTTCCCGCTGCATTTTTTTTAGACTTGCATAAGTTGTTGTTTTCAGATTGCGTTGTTGCGCAAGAGAGCTTGAATAAGGATGCTTGAAAGTATATGAAATTGATTTTATTTCTTAACTTCTATGTTGACATCTAGCTTAAACATGTATACTTCATCCTTCCAGTATATAGTCCTTCATTTTGTTTTGTACAAATGAAAATTGCTATCATTCCTGACTTGTTTGTTTCTTTGAATACATTAAAAGCACCCTTACTTCACTTCAACATCTTGTTCATGAAATTTACGAGTCCCATTGATCATTCCTTCCAAAACACTTGAAGGAACCCCATGATTTATCAATTGGAAAAAGCCTCATTTTCCAGATGTTTTCCTTGTTTCATCAGCAATCTTCTTACACCGATCTTCAACTTCTATGCCGCTAGTATCCACCACTGGACCATGTAGTATTGATTTACATATATAACTTCTCAACAGTTATATGTTGCGGGCATTCTTGCTAAATGAGTCACGAGGATACAGTATGCTATAATTTTTTGTCGTTATTAATCTACCCAGGTATGATTTGGTTTATATTCCCTTGATATAATTCAAATGCCTATATGGGGTATAAAACCATCAAAAAACACTTTGCAAGTAGGTGATCTATTTGTACAAGTTTCTACCTATTCTTGCCGAGGCTGTTAATTTTTTCTCTTGCTCTGTACATCTCTTTTCTGGTTTAATTTTTTTATAGTGAGTACTCTGCTTTGAAATCCTTAGCAGATTTATGGAGATAGATTTAAGAATATGTTTTTTGTTTGTTTGTTTGTTTGCTCTGGAGATTTCTTGTTCCTTCCTCCCTCGTAATATTTTACTTATTAATAAATAAGATAGGGATCTATGTCAAATGCTCCATCACAACAGAATGTGAGAGCCCTGGTTGTTGGATTGGTAAAAAAAGAAGTTATTCACATTATGTTAATTGCACCTGCCCAAAAAATTATTTAAATACCTAAATTTCAAGGAGTGATTAGGAGGCAGAACTCCATCATAGCATATGTGTTTCTTTTTTTGCTATATACACTCCAAGCCCCAACTATGTCTCTAACTACTTAACATTGGAGTAGAAGGTGTCATATATTTTCTGCATCTTTTTGATACATAACACTTATGGTGGTACAGATCCTCTTCTCACTACTATAAGATTGTCAAAAAAGCCGGCCAAAAGCGACAGACTGCGTCGCTAAAAAGCGACGGACAACGTCATTTTTAAAAAAAGCGACGGACTGCATCACTAAAAAAGCGACGGACTGCGTCTCTTTTAGCGACGGACTGAGTAGCTTTTTTACTATTTTTTTTTTT
>JAJOOR010004651.1:0-45554 GCA_036250505.1 Solanum acaule
CAAAGAACAAGTGATGAACCTCGCTCGTCGACCTACTACTTCGGCTCCCGATGACACCGACGACGAGAGTGATGAGGATGATTATGTAGATCTCACTCCCTAGTTTAGATCTCTGGACATTTATGAGTTTTTTGAAATTTTAAAACGAATTTTAAAAGACTTTATAAGTCTTTAATTTAATATTTAAATACTTTTGAATGTTATTTTAAGTTTATTATTTTATGTTTTGTTTAGACTGTTTATAATTGTGTGAGTTTGATTGAATTGAACAGTGTAGAATTGAATTGAATTGAATTTGCAGGTGGGCAGCAGAAGCTGAGATCTGCTACTGTAAAAAATATTGCAGAAAAAGCGACGGACAGCGTGGTTTAGTCCGTCGCTTTTTTGAGTTTTAATTTTTTTTAAAACCCAGAAAAGCGACGGACAGCGTGGATTTTTCCATCGCTTTTTTCGGTTTTTTAAAATAAAATTTCCAGAAAAGCGACGGACTGCGTCGCCCTTTAGAAATTTAAAAATAATTAAAATTAAAATAAAGCGACGGACTCCGTCGCATTTTTTAAAAAATTCAAAAAAAAATAATAATCTAAAAGCGACTCAGTCCGTCGCTAAAAGAGACGCAGTCCGTCTCTAAAAGCGACGAAGTCCGTCGCTTTTCAAAAAGCGACGAAGTCCGTCGCTTTTCAAAAAGCGACGAGCTAAAAAGCGACGAAAGTGACTGCGTCGCTTTTCCGTCAATTTTGACCAAAAAAGCGACGCAGTCCGTCGCTTTTGGCCGTCGTTTTTTGACAATTTTTTAGTAGTGGGTGGTCTATGGCTAGATTTTGGGGGCCTTGACCCATGAGGCCCATCCACGGGGGAGTGGATCCCCATGGGTTCTTGTTGTGGATGCTGCTTTAGGCAGATTCTAGGGTGATTTTCTTACACTTGGTCGGTCCTAGGGGAGTCGTACCTTGACGTTTTTACCCTAAACCCTTCGTTCTAAGTACGGGAAGTCAATGCTATAACTCTAATCCTCACGTCAAACTCTCTAACCCTCACGTAAAGCTCTAGTTTAGCCTACTAGTTTCCGGGGTGTTACACTTTCAAAATATATTTGTAAATTACATTGCAACACGAAATAGGCCTAAATTGACTGGAAGATTCAAGACGTGTGACTTTTGGAATCAGAGCAATGTTTGTGGTATTTAACTGCCTTAACAATTATCCATTCCTAAAGAATTCAAGGATTGCATCCGTAATATTTGTCCATATAATCTCCCAAGCTGACTTAAAGAATCCACTACCATAGTCATCGGGTCCAGGGATTTTATTACTGTCTATTTGGAACATGGCAGCATATCTTTAGGAGCATAAGCTTGCAAAAGCTCAACTTGTTGATCTACTGTAATACAATGTCCACTCTTCAAAAAATTCTCATAGGCTCGCATCCTTTGACTGCATTTCTTCCCCAATAACTCTATGTAATAGTATACAAACATCTTGGCTATTAATTCTGGATCAATGTGCCAATTCCCAGAGTCATCCTTAAGTTGAGTTTTTGCTTGTTGTAGGCTTCGATGTTTTATGACAGAGAATAAATATTTTATATTATCGTCACAAGTTTTATCCATGTAGCTTTGCTCCTCCGTTGAAGACAAATTCCTATCTTATAGGAGGTCTATTTGAATTTTTGGCATTTTTTTTCTTCTCATTTTCTTGATAATCAACATTCATGGGATCCTACTGTAACAATTGTTGAGCCTTCATCATAGCTTCCATATCCTCTTGATAGTTAGAAACAATACTCCTGAACTCCCTATTATTCAGCTCATTTAATCCATATTTCATGATCATTAACTTTCTAACTATTGGTAGCATCTTGCAGCCTTCAACTTGAATGTCTCATGCTTCTCTCACTTTCTCCTTAAACCATAGGTAAGTCGTCCATACATTACAAAATTGAAACGACTTCATGTTCTCTGGATCTACATTAGTTAGTATCACTTTGAGTGGGCAATGATTACTTATTCCTTCAGAAAGGCACTTTACTACAGTGGAAGGTAGTGTGCTTAACCATACATTGTTAATAAAGACCTGATGAGTCCACGATTTGGACTCATTTAGGACTTTATTTGGATAGATTTTGTGTTCTCAAATGATTATTTTGTGCCAATAATTGATGTAAAACCCTTGATTTCCAGGTGCTTGGATCGAGGAACAAATCATGGACACTAACTTGCAAAAAAGAACGAAGTGAGCTGAAAGAGAAAAGAAATGAAGGCCTGATGATCGTTGAGTCCCTTTGGCGAATCGTCGAATGACCATTACCTCGCCTAAAGTTCCAGAGTGCCAAGCCCTGAAGGAAAAAGTAAATTTGGCTTCTTTTTTTTTTTTCTGAAAGGCGGTTCGCTTGAGTTGCTCAACCGCCCCTTAGCCCGGTGCTCATGACGGATACAAAAAAGCAGTCGATGTGTCACCGAGTGTTTCCGCGATGCAGTGTAGGATCGCCCAAGGTTACAGAACTTGAAGATGTTGAAGGCCAAAGCAGAAAGGCGATGAACTTGGCCAAAGGGCGGATTGCCAAGTTGTTCGGCGATCTCGACTTACTGCGCCGAATGGTCCTTCGAAGCATATTTTTGGCGACTATAAATACATTTTCAAACATTAATCTTAGGACCTTTTATTATAATCTTAGAATCAATTTTTAGAATTTGAGTTTTGAAATCTGAGTATTGAGACTAAAACTTTTCCTTAGCTTTGAAGAATTGAAGTTTTTCATTTTTGAGCAATTAGAAGTGGGTCTTTGAGATTCTTCAACTTGGACCTTTGTAAAGACGAAATTAATCTTACCCAGTTGATGAAAACGCAATTTGGTAACGATTTCTATCTTTTTATGATGTCTAGCTAAAACCCCAATTCTTGGGGTGTAATTATGTAATTATGGGTTGATTTAGCTTGTGGGTATTGCTAATTGTTAGTTTAAATATTGTTTAGAAGTGATTCCATTCAGTAATTGTGGTTTAATTAAAGGGTTGTAGTTGCAAATGCAATTATACCTTAGTGTTTTTTGGCTTGCTCGAGAGAGAGGTTTTAAAACCAAGAAAACTGAATTGATGGTCTGTGGGTATTGGGTTGTCATGGGTTCAGCTTGAGAAAGTGAATCCTAAACCATTTTCCACACATTCAGCTTGAGAGAGTGAATGACTAAAGCGAAGGTTGTTCTTATTTGCATGCTTGCTGGTGTTCGATAGAAACTAATTTGATTCAGGGTAAATTGTTCAAGAGAAAATTTATCCCCACTAAAGTCTAGCTTAGTCACTAATTTACAGCTATTTACTAACAGTTGCAATCACCCATTTTTCTATATTAGCCTATAATCCAATCACATCCCAAGAACCCGTCTCATTATTTGGTAATTCGTGTTATTTGTTGTTGATTGTAGCTGATAGTTAAAACCAAACCCCCTTTTATTTGACACTTGTATCACCCCTTAATTTGAAATATGTTTTTAATTAATAATGTCAATTCCTATGATTGACTTGAACACATTCGTACTTTACTCTTGAATTTTAAACACGTACCACTCCCTATGGGATTCGACCCCAATTCATTTAGTTGGGTTATTATACTGACTAACAATCACTGACACTTAGAATTGGATGAAGTGTCCTAACACGTGAAATCAAAATGGCGCCGCTGCCAGGGAGCGGTGTTGGTTAAGATTCTTTAGTTAAGTTGAATTTTATTCTTGTTAGTCATAGTTGAACTTACTTACTTTTAGTTTTGGTTTGCTTGATTGTGTTTTGAAACAGGAAGTATGAATGTGAACAGAAGCAATAGTAGCCAAGTAGACCACCAAGATGACATTGGCAACCTTAACGATGTCAACGAGCCTAATGCTAATGACCCCCATCTTATGGGTGGAATTGGTGCCATTCGCTTGCCTCCGGCTGAAGGGAACGCAGTGTTTCATATCATTAGTACTATGTTGCAGCTTGTGCAATTGAATGGGATGTTCGGTGGTCTGGCTCATGAGGATCCCAATGAGCGCCCAAAGGCAAAGGATTTTGAGGGAGGTCGGTCGGAGGATATGCTTTCTCGTATCCTTAACAAAGTTGAGGGATCAGACAAGACTTTGAAAGGAATGAAAGAAGATAGGTCGACTCTCAGCCAGACGGTTACCTCTCATTCTATCTCGATCAAACAGTTGGAGAACCAAATGGGTCATATCTCATCTCATTTGAACCCGAGACAACAAGGAGGGTTGCCTAGTGATACTATGGCCAACCCCAAGAATGAGGTTTGAGCGCGGACTTGTGTCGTGCCGTGACGTTAACTAAGGCGCTGCTTGGGAGGCAACCCAAGTTTCTATTTTCTTTCCTTTTTAGTTTGAAATAATGGTGTGTTGATTGTGCAAGTCAAAGTGTGGAATGTGTTTGAAATGTGCAGGTTGGTGTGCAAAAGTCTAGTCGGTGAGCCCGACGTGGACAGCCGTTGGACTCAAGGAATTCTAGGGCATGAGTTTGTAAAACTCGGCGAGCCTAGGAGCATATTAGGGAATCTCCGACTAAGTCGGCAATCTCGATTTTGTCCGTCGTTTGGACCCTCAGTTTAATTGGAGGTCCTGTAAACCTCGG
The DNA here is from genome assembly GCA_036250505.1 of Solanum acaule. Classification (NCBI taxonomy): domain Eukaryota; kingdom Viridiplantae; phylum Streptophyta; class Magnoliopsida; order Solanales; family Solanaceae; genus Solanum; species Solanum acaule. The sequence continues at coordinate 4,617 of JAJOOR010004651.1, forward strand.
CGTGTCGCCAAGTAGGTCGGCGAGCAAAACTTATATCACCGAATGAGCGAGAACTGGACGGTTTTTAAAGACCAAAAGTTTAAACTTTCAAACCCTTTCACTTTCCCTCACTTTTGAACTTCCCAAACTCATACCCGCTCAATATTTTCCATATTTTTTTGCATTATTTTTATCTCGTATTAGTCGTCAAGTTTGTAATCAGAGTTGGATTATTTGTCGCCTAGCTTTTCAACTTGTGTAATGGGCATCTAAGGTTGGCTTTCTGAACCTCGAGTTCATTTTTAGAAATTTTTACTCTTATGCAATGATTTTTATCTTAATGATGTGTGTTGGGCCTCTCTAATCGTAATTGTATGTCTGTTTTACTTCGAAATTTACGTGTTTAAAAGTGATTAAAATTATGGGGTTGTTCTTGCATGTTGTTGGGTGAAGTTTAAGTAACCCGCATTTGTGCCAAATGACATATTTTGCCGAATGATTGAGTGGTTGACGTCATTTTTAAGGGCAAAAGTCATCAAATGGTCAAATTTGGCCAAAGCGGGAGAAGTCTGAGTATACCGGGGGCATGGGTAGTATGGGTCTGAGTTTAATTAGAGGATTGTATGGTTGCGGGGGCTGTGGGGTTGAATTTGGAAAATAGGGTTGAAAGTAGGCACATTGAGCCGTTTGGCGAGCTGGGTCGAGCTCGCCGAACCACTCGGCGGTTCGCCGAAGTCCCCATTATCACCTTTAATTTCATGCTTAATTGGAAGTTTGGTTCTGTTATTTTCGGTGAGAAGCCCAAGTTCGCCGAGTGCCGAAAGTCTTTCATGATCACCTTTTTGCGCACCTAACCCCTAAAAATGCACTGTAACTTTTGGTGGGCTTGTCCTTGCTCGCTGAATATTGTCGGCTATTCGCCAAAAGGCCCTTCCCATCGCCGACATGCCATTTTTCTGAGAACTCATTGAAGCCAATCCATTCGGCGAGCCCGATTTGGCTCGCCAAAAGTGATTCGGCAACTCGTCGATCGGTTAGGTGAATCTGTCTGCAATCATTTTTTTGTGCATTTGCTTGAATTATTCCTCACTCTTTCTGATGTTTTTGCAAAAATGGCTAGACCAAAAGTTGTTGGTAGAGACATGCCGCCCCGCAAACGGGCTAAGGGAATAAAGATCAACGAGGATGCAGCTGCATCCAAGGTGAAGGATACCAAACTTCCCACAACAGGTGGGAAGGGAAAAGGAAAAAGGAAGGCACTTGCGTCACCGGAGGTCAACTCCGACAGTGACGATATCTACGTCACTTACCTCACCACTTCTGAGAGTGAGGGTGAGCACCTGGAGCATCAGGTTGCAACCTCTGAGCCTGAGGATGATGATCTAGTAGCAGCACAGAGGGCAGAGCTTATATTCCAAGAGGCTGAATGATCCATCTAGGATCAAGACATCCTAGGCGACTACATTTTCTCCCTCTCCATCACAGGTCGTGGTCCTAGCACCACCAGTACAGGATCCTCCTCTCCAGTCTATGAATAGACTGAAGACTGAGGGATTGAGGACCATCATAGAGGAGAAGAGGCTATCTACAGATGGTGTCATTGATAGATACCCAGAGATCAAGAGATCATGAGTTGTCTGAGGTCTCACAAATTCCAGCTCTTCACCAAGCCTCGAGGCCCGTACATTCCGAGTTGGGTCAGAGAATTCTACAGTGCTTACAGTGCCTTAATACCACAAGGAAAGAAGCCTGTAGCCAAATTCAAGTCGGTTGACTATGTGGTCGTCAGAGGTAAGAGAGTACAGTGTGATTATGTTGCCATCAATGCAGTCCTAGAGTGTACTACGAGGCTTGAGGATGACTGTCAGTACAAGATCAGGACAAAGACACTGGAAAACATGAAGAAGTGGTTGGCACCATTGATATCAGATGGTACTCCCAAGTGGCTTGAGGTTGGGGCAACCATTGAAAAGAAGGACTTCAATGTGGCTGCGAGGTATTGGTTTGGCTTTATCAGCAGTACCATCATGCTATCCCAGAACGAATCAATTCTCCACCATGCCAAAGCAACATGTCTTGGGTGTATCATTAGTAGGACACAACTGAACCTGGGATGATTATTGCTGATGAGATGCTCATGAGGGCCAAGTAGAGGCAGATGTCACTTCCCTTTCTGGTGTTGATCATCGAGTTGTGCAGATGAGCTCGGGTTCCTAGAGATGATAAGAAAGATGTGGCAGTGATTCCCACATTTTCTATCGACATCCGAAGGATTGAGGTGGAGTACTTGAAAGATTAAGTGGAGAAGAAGAAGGCAGCCCCAGTGGATACATCCCCGATTGTAGATCCTCAGACACTATCTGCAGAAGCAGCATTGCCTACTCCGGCCCTTGGGCCTTCAGGTACATCTAGTGTTGACCCTTCTGATACTCCAGTTCCTCTGCTGCTTCATCACCTCCCAAATCTGGTACTGTTGTTGTTGCTGCCTCCTGGCCCCCGCTTACTCAGGCTGCATTGTTACGGATGGGGCAGCTAGCCCATTCTGTTGATCGTCGTGCCGCCAGACTTGATGCCTCCATTCCGGGCATGATCCAGACAGCCCTTGTTGATACTGTGACACCCTTGAGTGCTACCGTTGATGCCCTTGCGGCTAGGATAGCAGTGTGCGAGCGTGGCCAACGGACCACCGAGGAGGTGACGACTCTAAAGGCTGTTATTGTTGCGCTGAGGAGAGATGTGGACCAGCTAAAGTCCACCAGACATGTCTATGATTTTCGGGACGATGGAGATCCCAGATGTGCCAGTTAAGCCAGACATGCCTCTGGCTACCACTGGAGATGATGTAAGAGTTGTGGAGGCTGTTGATCCTGAGTCTGAGGCTGAGACGAATGAAGAGATGATTGAGGTTACTAAGGAGGCTTCTTACAAGGGCCTTACGGAAACTGAGGAGGCCTTGGTAGATGCAGTTGTGCAGGCTTCTTTGGCAGAGACACATTTGCCTGACCCTAGTGGAGTTGGTGATACTGTTGATGTGACCCCGGGCACTGATGCCCAAGTTCAGAGTGTTACATCGGGCACTGAAGCCCCGATAAACGAAACGATTGTTTAGACATGATCCTTTTTCTTTACCCCTCTCTCTGTCTTTCTTTATTGACTTTTGGATATGTTTCTTGCATTTGAGGACAAATTGCTTTTGTTTTGTTGTGGGGTGAGGCCCACCTTTTGTGATTCTTGTTTTGTTGACATTTTTCTGTATATATTGGGTTTTTGAGCTATATATTGTGTTTTGATGGTGTTTCTGTGGATGTTCTTGTGGCTCCTTGTTTTAATTGTAAATGATTTTTGGATATTTTGGACCCCTTTCGAAAATTTTGCCACCTCTTGTGTGTTTAATTGTGGTTGTTCTTGTTCAAATTTGAGTATCGATTTTGATCAATACCAATTACTTGAATAGTGCTCATAATCGAACAAAAATAAATGTGCGGCTACGATGAGGCCAAATGAAGTTGCATAGACAATATGTAAACTTTTTGCATCTCATTGTGACTAGCCGGTTATCAAATAAGTCTCTTGTGATGATCATTGCATATTAGCGAAAGTGTGGAGTCTTGTTTGATATTTGGTTCCAATGCCTTGTGTGATGAGCTAACCGTGAACTATGTGTGATGACACATAAAATTTACCCCGTTTGTCCAGTTGACTAAGTGATGCAATTTCTTGAAATGATCTTAGGCAACTTTGAAGAGTGTGAAACAATTTGACATTATACCTCTTTTGTGGCCAACCTTGTGAGAGTGTGATCTTTGCTTGAACACCCTTTGAGCCTTAGCCTTTTTCTTGGAAGAAACTTGATGCAAATTGTAACTTTTCTTTATTCCTTCACCCTTAATCCTCATGAGATGTGGTTGGTTTGAATATCCAACTTAGGCCAAAAGCCTAAGTTGGAGGTGTGGTGAAAAAAAGAAAGTAAATCAAGAAGTGCAAAGAAGTCCCCCTTGATCCATGATTGTGAAAAACATGGAACCCTTCCATACAAAAAAAAGAAGAAAATAAAAGAAAAAGAATGAAAAAGTTTAAAATAAAGTTGTGAAAATGCAAAAGAAATGGGGTGTCCAACAGTCCATGTAAAGTGAATAATGGGGTGATTTATGAGCATAAATGAGAATAATGAGGAGAAGGAAATGAAGTGTTGTTCATACCACATTTCATGAGGATAGCAGCCACTAAGCCTAAATGACCATACCTATTGCACTCAGCCCCGTTACAAGCCTTGAAAAGACCTTTGTAATCTTGAGTGAGCTGAAACAAGTGTTGATTGGAAAATAAGGGCAAACCTATGGGTGGAGTCATGCATGTGTTCATCTTTGTGAGTGTGAGTGTTGATTTTGATTCCGCAGCTATAAATTGTTGAACCATTGTGTGTGAATTTGGAATCATCCTTTGTGTGAGGGGTATTTGAGTACCTTTGTTGAGCTTGAACTTGCATTTGAAGCAAGTATTGTGAACTTGAGAATCTTTGATAACGGTGAGTCACAACTTGAATCTTGGAGTGCACAATTGATCCTTGCATGAGTAAGTTGAGTCTTTTTGTGTGCATTCATTATTGAGTCTTGTGTAGCACTGTTTAAGACATCCTTTTTGAACTACTGAACTTGAGTTTAAGCTTGGGGTGTTGATGAGTCCACGATTTGGACTCATTTAGGGGTTTATTTGGATAGATTGTGTGTCCTCAAATGCTTGTTTTATGCCAATAACTGTTGTAAAACTCTTGATTTTCAGGTGCTTGGATCGAGGAACAAATCATGGACATTAACTTGCAAAAAGGAACGAAGCGAACTAAAAGAGCGAAGAAATGAAGGTCTGGTGATCGCCGAGTCCCTTTGGCGAGTCGCCGAATGACCATTACCTCACCTAAAGTTGCAAAGTGCCAAGCCCTGAAGGAAAATGTCAATTTGGCGATAGAAAGGAGTAGTCGGTGTGTCACCAAGTGTTTCCACGATACAGTGTTAGATCGCCCAAAGTTACAGAACTTGAAGACGCTGAATGCCAAAGCAGAAAGGCGATGAACTTGGCCAAAGGGCAGATCGATGAGTTGATCGGCGACCCCGACTTACTACACCGAATGGTCCTTCAAAGCATATTTTTGGCGACTATAAATACATTTTCAAACATTAATCTTAGGACCTTTTATCATAATCTTAGAATCAATTTTTAGAATTTGTGTTTTGAACTCTGAGTATTGAGACTAAAACTTTTCCTTAGCTTTGAAGAATTGAAGTTTTTCATTTTTTGAAAAATTGGAAGTGGGTCTTTGAGATTCTTCAACTTGGACCTTTGTAAAGGCGAAATTAATCTTACCCAGTTGATGGAAACACAATTTGATAACGATTTCTATCTTTTTATGATGTCTAGCTAAAACCTCAATTCTTGGGGTGTGATTATGGGTTGATTTAGCTTGTGGGTATTGCTAATTGTTAGTTTAAATGTTGTTTAGAAGTGATTTCATTCAGTAATTGTAGTTTAATTTAAAGGGTTGTAGTTGCAAATGCAATTCTACCTTAGTATTTTTGGCTTGCTCGAGAGAGAGGTTTTAAAACCAAGATTACTGAATTGATGGTTTGTGGGTATTAGGTTGTCATGGGTTCAGCTTGAGAGAGTGAATCCTAAACCTTTTTCCACACATTCAGCTCGAGAGAGAGTGAATGGACTAAAGCGAAGGCTGCTCTTATTTGCATGCTTGTTGGTGTTCGAGAGAAATCAATTTGATTCGGGGTTAATTGTTCAAGAGAAAATTTATCCCCACTAAAGTCTAGCTTAGTCACTTATTTACAACTATTTACTAACAATTGCAATCACCCATTTGTCTATATTAGCCTATAATTCAATCACATCCCAAGAACACGTCTCATTATTTGGTAATTCGTGTTATTTGTTGTTGATTGTAGTTGATAGTTAAAACCAAACTCCCATTTATTTGACACTTGTGTCATCCCTTAATTTGAAATATGTTTTTAATCGATAATGTCTATTCCTATGATTGACTTGAACACATTCGTACTTTACTCTTAAATCTTAAACACGTACCACTCCCTGTGGGATTCGACCCCAACTCATTTAGTTGGGTTATTAAACTGACTAACGATCATTGCTACTTAGAATTGGATGAAGTGTCCTGATACGTGAAATCAAGATCCTGTCAATTTTAGAAAAAAATCCTAGTTATCACTTTTATCATTCCAAGTGTATCTTTGACCCTGGTAAGGCAATTCTATGAAACCACATATTGCAATACAATTCTGAAAATCTTCTATTTCTGACCACACCACAGGGTTGCCCCCAATCTTGTCTTCAGTTGTTAGTACTAAGTTGAAATCGCATAGGATCATCTAAGGTAATTGACAAATGACGTTGCAATCCATAAGAGAATCCCATAACTCTTTCCTACCTTCCTTTGTATTATAGGCATAAACCATTGTCATGATAAATGTCTGTTGCATAGGAACACTTCTCATTTCACAAGTAATCAATTGAGATGCTGACACTATTAGTGTAATTGTGTAGTAATCCGACCTCCTAGTTATCCAAATATTACCATTATAATGAGAAGCAAGATTGGTAATGAACAACTAGCCATCAAAAATCTTCTGAGCTATCAAATCGATCTTCCGTACTTTTATTTTTATTTCTAGTAACCCTACTACCCTAATTTTTTCATTATTACAAAGGAGTTTCATCTCCTTTTGCTTATTGGGGCCATTGAGCGTGGTGGAGGGAGGATTTTCATCAAGGGGGTTCAAAAAAAATTAATCACATAAATAATATCCACAAATAAATCGGTCGAAACGGATATAAATGGGTCGGATTAAACGGATCAAATCAAGAAGAAAAGGTTTTTTAATATTTGACTTTGTAATTAGGGGTTAAACTAATAAATCCTAAATTCCCAATCAGCGTTTTATTTTTTTGGAACTAAACATCGTTTTCTGATTGCATTTTTTATTTTTTTTTTAAAAACGCCTAAAATATAAGCTGATAAAAAAATGCCTTTGCCCGAATTCGAACACGCGACCTCGTGTGCAGTAGAGCAAATTCCTGAACCCCCAACGCCACTGAGCTACGCCTTTGGTGTATGTTCAGGGGGTTCAATAGTATATATATACAAGTAAATTAATATTTTAATCTTTATATATATAGTATAATTTTTCGACGAAGGGTGAACCCCTTGGTTCAACGTAAATTCGCCCCTGATTATTTGAGCCCTCGCATATTCCAACAAAGACAACTATCCATTCCCAATAATGGGATTAGGATGGCCTCCCACTATTTCTTCACTGTTACTGATAGCCTTCTTACTCTTACATCATTTGTTCAGTACCTGAAAAGTGTTTTTACTCTCTACATGTAGTGGTTGCTTAGTTTGAGACCTCAGTGTTTTTAGAGGTGTGACCTGCCTTATGAGGATCCAACGCAATTGTTGGAGGTGATATTTTCTCTTGAACTATTCCTCCAGTGTCAATTGAAGGTTGGATGTCTTGGCTAACGTCGCCTTTGCTTCCAGTTCCTCCTTTTTTTGTTCCCGGACCTGTATTTTTCTTCCTACAGTTCACTTCTGAATGGCCATATTTATCACAAATCTTACACAACGTTGGCTTCCAATCATATAACACCTTTTGCTCTTTCAAATAACCCTTCTCCAACCTGAACAAGATCACCTCTGGCAACATTGTGTCCATTTGAACTTCAACTAGCAGCCTCGCAAAGTTCAGTCTTACTTTTCTTTCAGTATTATGGTCCACCATTACAGGTTTTCCAACCAAACTACCAATCTTACTAAGTCCTTTCAGACTCTAGTTCTTAAAATAAAGACCAGAAAGCGTGATCCAAATAGGTACGTAGTTTTTCCCTTGTAAACTCTATATCAGAATTTCATGCCTTTACTATAAAGGGTTTGTTGTCAAAGTGGTATATGCCACCACCTTGCAACACCTCTTGCTTCCCTACTTCAGTTTCAAATCGAACTATAATAATACCATTCTTGAGCATCGCCACTTTGCTAATTCCTAGCTTGGACCAAATCAAAGCCTGTGTATAAATCCTTTCAGCACTTCAAATGGGAGATGGGCTCCCAACACATAACACACTATTGCATTCTTCCAATATGCAATTTATGAACTCATATTCTCTAATTCAATTTCAATTGCAGGGGATTCACCATGCATTACAGGTTCTACGTACCCCAATTTGAACCTACCGTTTGAGATTTTGGTTATGTCAAAATTATCCCAAATTGAACTTTGATGCACTGGTTTCACACTCTCGTCGTCCACTTCATCTGTCCAAGATCTACCTCCGCTACTACTGGATTTCTTTCCGAAATTTGCTGAAGCATGGACAATTTCAGTCCATTAAGACTGAGCTTGCAATCGCAGGATCTGTTCTGTTTGGTTATTGCTCGTTGTGATTTCATCTGCCTCCGCTTCTATTACCTTACCATTCTTCTTCCTGTTCCCACGGTTTGGTTGACTCGCCTGAGCCTCCATTTCCTTCAGAGACAGCGTGTGTCCTCTCTTCGCCATGGTCAGCACAGGTTAGCCAATGTGCATCGAGAGAGAAAGCACTCCACAAGCAACGAAAACAAGATTTTCCCCTTTAGGCACCTTGTTCAACCAATTTTTTATCTTTTGAAAATTGAAATCTCATCTTCAAAATTACTATCATACAAATACTTCTTAGAATCAACAATTATAACATCTTTCTCCTTACTGGTCCTTTTGTCAGTTCGCTAACATGTGTTTTTTTCACCTTTTCTCTTTTTATGAAATTAGAATTTAGGGGTAACATAGATTAGGGGTTTCACTATTGGTGACATGATTCTCTCTTTCATATTAACTTACATGAGATGAAGTGAATGCATTCAACACAACATTCAATTTTAAACATACATGAGACTATTAGTTAATATTGTTATTAGTTTGTCTTAACATAGAGCTCTTTCTAAGAGTTGAATTTATAGAATTTTTCTGCTCATAATTGTATAAATCAAAGCAAATAAATTATTTTGTCTCAAATTAGAAGTGATTTTGAAAACAAAAAATGAAAAGGAAACCAAAATTCTTACCAAGTAAAAATAAAAGTTTTAGGTAAAAACTAACTATGGAAAAAAGAGAGTAAAAAATTAAATGGTGTAAATTCATTGAATACAAAAATTAAAAGAGAGGAACCAAAAAACGCATTCCGCCATATGTAATTGAAAATACAAAAATGTAAAACAAGAAGTTATCAATTCCAAAAAAATCAGCATACTAATTCAGAAATTTAGCGAACAAATACTTGTATTTTTTATATTTTTATGTTTTGTAATTAAATTTTATTTTATTAGGTAAGCATTAATTTTGACAATTAGCTAGATTGAATATTTACATGATCAAGAAGAATTCAACATTAATTAATCTCTACCATTATTTATAGAGACTTAGAAGTTATTAATCATTCTTTCCCAAAAATATACTATTTATATATTATATATAATAAAAAGAGAAATGAAGAGCAGTATTTTCACAATTTCAATTCAAACTCAATCATCTGATGAGAAGAACTGAGAGCTTAGATTATCCATAACAGCTAACTGCATATTCTCTGATGTATTCCCATGTGTGTAAGCTCCCTATTACGTTCTACGGATTGAAAAACGGATTCGGGGAGTGAAAAGCTTACCTTTAGCCTCAAGAATGGTGGAAAACTGTTAGGAGTCGCCTGGGTTCGTTCCTTAGCTCAAAAAATTGAAAAGTGCAGAATGAGATCGTTTAGGGGTTTATTTACGACTATAAGTCGCGTCGAACCCGCCACAGCGGCCAAAACCCCCACCGAGGCGGCTTGCACAAACCAGTGAGTTATTTAAAGAATTCCAAAATTCCCATTTCACAACACACCTCTAACCCACGACTCTCAGAAAATACCATTCACGCTAAGATCGATTTTGGAGTTCTACTCGCCCGAATTCAATTTCGTAAAGTCGTACGAATTTCTTAACGAGTTATCTAACCACTCATGTAACCAGAATCATAAATAAATCACCCGATTGTTACCAGATTTCCCTACACCTTAAAGGCTCCGATTTCATCCAAATCTGGACAAGGTTGGGATATTTCAAGTTACTACGAAAAAGTTTTCCGACCCAAATTTTTTTCCCGTTGGCTTTTCTATAACGACGGAACCCGATCGTTACATAATCAAAAAAATTAGCAAACAAATACGTGTATTTTCTATATTGCTATGTTTTGTAATTAAAATTTTATTTTGTAAATAAAAAAATAGATATATTTATTATAAATTAAGTTCTTAAACACAATATTTTTGTTATTGTTCATATTTAAAAAATATATTATTTATTTCAGAAATAGTTTTAAAACATCACAATTTTTCCTCATATGTTTTTAAACTTCTCAATTGATCAAAACTAAATCAAATAAATTGAAACACAAAAGTAATTACTATGTATGACAAACACTCATAACCACAAAATGTCGATAATATTGTAAGCATAGAAAATCCAAAAGGAGCTCTAACCACATATTATTAAAAGAGTAGACATTTTTGTGATATTAGATAAGCATTAATTTTGACAATTAGCTAGATTGAATATTTACATGATCAAGAAGAATCCAACATAAATTAATCTCTACCATCATTTATAGAGACTTTGATTAATAAAATAACTTCTTTCTTTCCCAAAAATATACTATTTATATATTATATATAATAAAAAGAGAAATGATGAGCAGTATTTTCACAATTTCAAGTCAAACTCAATCATCTGATGAGAAGAACTGAGAACTTAGATTATCCATAACAGCTAACTGCATATTCTCTGATGGTTTCCAATGTCTCTTCCTTTGATTTATAAACCAATTGTTGATCTGCTTTGGATCAAGTCCTGTTGATTCTGCTAGTGAATTCTTATCAGCCTCCTATAATCAAAATTTCAACACAACATTCGTTATCATCTCACGTAACTAAATTATGTACAAGTTATGAGTCTATTCACGTAATAGTTTATGCAGAATAAAAGATTAAATAACTGATTAATGAACTAACTGTTGCATAACCCTAATTTATATGTACCATGTCCATACACTAAATTGTGGATAAAACCAATGTTATGAATGGTTAGAAGTTTTGGAAAAGACCAAAAGTGCACCAATATTACGAACATGAGAAACTATTAGTACATCTTGGGAAAAAACAACGATGACTACAAGTCTCAACCCAAAAATAAGGGATTATTTTAGGTTTATTCTCAAATAATCAATGCAGAACCTAGTAAACATAAAAAAATTATAATCTAAAATCCATAAATTTAAAATCTTTAAACCACCTCTCTATGAAAGAACCTAAAACGTAGTACACCCTCCATCTTAATTTATGTTACACTCAAATTTCGAGATTCAAACTGGTCTAGTTTTCACTGTAAAATTTCGTATATCTTTTATATATTTTGGATTGTCAATTATTGTGACTTATAGTACTTTTTACGTAGTTTACAAATATATAAATTTCATGTGGAAATTTCCGATCATAGTTAAACTGTTTAACTCTCGAAAAATAAAATGTGTCACATAAATTGGGATAGAAGAAGTACAAATACAAAGTTTTAAACCAAGATTTTAAATGAAACAAGATTAATAAGCATTATTTGAGTTGTATGAAAATGCAAAATAGAGAGGTAAAGAAGTACAAACCGTAGGGTAAGGCCATCTAAAGTGATCATCCCACCATGCAAGTAACATTTGCCTTGCCTCTTTTGGTAGCTTCCCTTTCTTCTTTTTCTTTGAAAATTCCAACTTTAGACTACTTAAATGACTCCCAAACTTACGTAGGAGTCTATCTTTGAGTTCATTATCTTCACTTCTCATTGATGCATCTGCCTCACCACAACTTAACTCCTCATCTGATGATACACCACCATCATCTGCCACAATTAATTTACTCCACTTTAGATCAAGATATATAAAGAGAGAGTTTGTTATAAGTTCCTATGTTGCTCAAATTGTTAAAAAATATCAACGAGTGCGTGTCAAATTCTTCAAAAATAGTGTATTTCTAAAGTATCCGACATGAGTGTGACAATATTTTTAAAAAGTCCTAGCAACTTAGATAAGCTCTGTAAGTGACAGGAGCGACCGCTTTCTAGTCCTGGTTGGTACCACCCCTAGTAAACTTCAGCATGCAAGGAACACGTTCAAGAAGAATCTAAATTATTTCCAAAGAGCTTGTACACGTGTAAGCTCATTATTCATCTTGTCAATGGCAAGAACTATGTCAATGGGTGCATCACTTAAAAAAATGAGAAAAAGTTCTAAGTGAGAATTGATCCTGGTAGCTAAATAACTCAACATACAATTAATTGCATCATTTAGCCTTTTAGAAATATGGATACCATCAATTAATGCAATAGTGGCTTTATTTACTGAGTCATTTGTTTAAAGATTAATGCTATCTTAAAGTTGTAAAGCTTGATATAAAAAATCCATCGACCTGGATGTTGGAGATTACCGCACAAAATTGTAAAAGGAAAGTAACACATCAAGAATTAGGAACAATTTTGATCACCCTGATCTAACCATAGACTACATAGCAAGAATCGTTTGAGTTAGGCATGTATTAGCAATACACGAATTAGTTATAAGGAAATTTATATCTTACTTAATATTATGTAGGAAGTAGTTCAGCAGTATATAGTTAATAGTTATTCAAGCAGTAGTTATTCCATTTTATATCAAGTATAAAATTATACATAGAATCCCTCCTAACTTATACATGTATTAGTTATCCATGTTTCTAAATTGCAAACCAGACATTGTATTTAATTTTCTAAATAGTCTGAACCAACTACCAAAATCGTACGAAAAGACAAAGGGGATATGAGATAACCATAACGAATGCATCGGATGGGTGTCAAGTGGTTGATATTATCCCTCCCGGACCAGAACTTCTTGTTTGTTTGATATTGATTAAACAAGATCTAATACATATACAATATTTCTCCTAACCAGCTACCAAACGACCCCTTTAAAGCCCTACTTCACCAATAAAAATTCATTGGGCTAGTTAATCTTATGTATCAGAAAATTATACCAAAAAAAAGCTTGTTATATAAAGTGATAAGTTCGTATTGTTGGGCTACATAATTTGAAAGATTGTTAATTTAGGAAACTGACTTACCGCCTATATCAAATGACCACTATGATCCAACTTTTTTAGAATTAAATATAATAAAAATTTAAGCTATAGATCAAGTTAATATTTTTGAAGATAATAACTTTGGTAATAAAAGTGGATCTGTTGTATTAAAAATGTAGGGAAAGCTGCAAGGATTTCTCATAGTAAAAGCTCTAGAAAAATTTAAGCCAATTTAATAAAGCAAACAGGAGTATATATTTTAAAGATATGTATACACTATTTCATATTATATGATAGTACTCGACTCAAATAGACAAAATAGTGTATAAAGAAATAAATATATATAATATCATAAAAATATTAAATGATCTTGTTAAGTAATTTATTTTGAAAGCACATGTTATTAAATAAATAATTTTAATTTATTACTTATATAAAGGAGTAGTATATAAAATGATGAACAATTTACGTATTTGACCTATTGATAAAAGACAACTACTTATTTGTTGATTGTTATCATTAAAAAACTTCTATACTGAAAAAAGAAAGATTTTTTTTTTTTTATTATTGTTCAATCTATTTTTCTTTCTAGTCCGTTCAGAAAACATACATCTATTTTTCTTTCTAGTCCGTTCAGAAAACATACATCTATTTTTATTTTTAATAACTCATCATACTAAGAATTTTTTTAAAAAAAATTAAAACTTAGGTCAAATTAAAATAAGGCGAATAGATTAATACAAAAAAATAATTATTGTATATTGGGAAAGAGACATTGGGGAGCACAAAGAGCCATGACTGGACTGAACCCACAGAGTGGCCTACCAAGATTTGACTACCATTATATGCAGCACCCCTGCAAACACTTTCACTCTCAGTGGGTTTTCAGTAAGGAAAATTTTTTAAATAACAGATAAAAAATATTATTTTTAAAATTTCTCTTTTGGTGTCTAATATCCACGTAGAGCCTGGTTAATTACAGATTGGGAAGTCTCACATTACTGTTCCCTAACAAAGATGAAAAAATACTTATCATTCTATCACAATCCTTGTTATAGTTGAGTGTTGTACTCGAATTCAAGAGTATCAAAATAATACTTCATCCGTTTAATTTTATGTAGCATTATTTGAGTATTGATATTAATAAAAATAAGTATGGACTTAAATTTTTTTATTATCTAACTTACATGTGTGTAAGCTTCCTATTTGATGTATTCCCATTAACGGCTATTAATAAAAAAATCCGATTTGTTCTAGTTTATTTTCTTTCCCTGTTTTGTGCAGAAAAATTGTGTTCAACCGAATAACATTTCATAAATTGAAACGAAAAAAATAAAAATTAATTGTGTGCGTGTGCAAGTGTTTGATAATTGATAATTGATAGTAGTAGTTGTTGAATAAAAAAGGAAGAAACAAAAGAAAGAGTTAGAATTGGCAGCGTAAAGCACGGGAGTCCATGTGCTATATCGACCACCCGCTCTACACGGGCTTTCTCTCCCATTAATGTTTTTGGGTCCTACCCTTTTTCTTCAATGCCCCATTATATATATATAATATACTATATAATAAAATAAAATAAAATAAATGTCCCTTCATTCATTCATTTCTTTCTTTAATAATTCTACCTTCTTTACTACTCCTATATTTATTATATTCAAACAAGAGTACACATTATCGTCATTTACATAAATATTACTCCATTAGTTTCAGACTTAGAACAGAGTTTAAGAAAATAAAAAAGAGTTTTGAATTTTATCAAATTAAAGTTATGTCAAATCTACAAAATTACCCTTTAATCTTGTGGTGTTAAACATGTCACGTGAAAAAATGAAAGTAAAATGTTACCAAAAAAGAAAGAGGTCATTCTTTTTTAAACAAACTAAAAATAAAAGAAGGTCATTCTTTTTAAAACGGAGGGAGTACTTATAAACGGAGAAATATTCTTCAACTATATTCAAATAGAAACCAACATATTCAGTGTAAAACTATATCTAGAGAGAATGATGCATACACAGTCTTCCTTTCTATTTTGTGAAAGGGAGAAAACAACCTAGGTCAACTATATTTTTTGTTTCCCACCCGGTGTCCGATGCCCACATTGGAGTTCCAACTAAATTCGGATTGCGATCTGCAGCCCATTCGGGGGTGGACCTAGGTCAACTTAAATGATGGGAATGCATCATAATGAAAATGGATTTCTTCCAAGGTGCAACTCATAACCAATTTCTACTTCGACTTGGAATCAGTATGATTTGACTTATTTCAAGTTTTTTTAAGTCTAAGTTTTTAAGTGTTTGAGTAAATGATAAAAAATGTTTATAAACACATGATTTTAAGCAAAAATGATAAAAATAAGTCAAAAGTCAATTCAAACAGGGACTTCTACCAAGTTAGAAAAATCTTCAAGTTCCAAAATGTATATAGCAACTTAAATGAATCTCAATGAAGAACCTAAATACACATGAATTGTGTAAGGGTAGTTTAGACACACTTAATAAAGGTAGTGGTAATATCATATACAATCTACGTGCTCTCATCATGTCTCACATTGTGAGATTTCAATGAATATGTTGTTGTTGTAACAAGGTAAAGAACTAACTATCAAAGTAGGTCTAGTACTACTAACAACCACTACAATAATTACTACTCCACAATCGCAAGCAAATTGAGGTCGACTATCCAAATCCTTACTTGACTAGTTCAATTTATCTACAATGCCAATGACCCTAATATTTACTATTATATGTATTAACTCAGCTTACATCTCAAGCATAATATATAACAGGAAAGCATTGCATAAACTTTTTAACATAAAATAAAGCCACAAGTACAAAACAATATGGAAAACAGCATCCAGCAGTTTATCAGTTTAATGCAATCTAAGCACGTGAACATATGCAGTTGATCACTTGAACTTACTAAACTAAAAATACTCTTTTTATTGAAATTAAAACAAAAGGCACACGAGGTCAGATTAATAAAGTACTCTCTCTGTATCACTAAAAAGTTAATCTGTACTTCGAAACAAAATTAAATATTACTTATACAGTTTGTCAAACACAAAGAATATATCTACCCATTCATTATTATTAACAACCCTTTTTTTTAATTTCCTCATTAATTTTTTAGACTGTAAGGCTGCTGCCTGCCTTATACAGATCAAATTATACCATTTGCCTCAAATGAATTAAACTATTTGAACAATGACAGCTTCTAATGCGTTGAGAAAGCATAAAATAACACAACTTTATATCCTATATAGTTAGTTTAATACATTAATCTAAGTAATTAATTATTAGACTAGATCAAATTAAAGTAAACATAATAAACAGTAAGTTCTAATTGTACTTGGCATGTATAACTTACTTTTTAAAAAAAAGGTGTCAGGCCATAGGACAAGAAGATTGATCCACGTGATATGTTAGTTAAGATTCTTGGATTTAAAATCTCTTAATATGGAGTAAGGTTGCGTACACAATATTTTTCGATTATACTGAAGATATTATTATTATACGATGAAAACAAGGTAGATAAATCATTAGGTAAACGAAGATAATACAATCACTTTAAGTGAACACCAATGAGACATCAAACAATTCCCAATGTGTCTGGCAAGAACACATAGCACTATAATATTGGAACTTGAAAAATAAATATGTTGAAGGCTTTGCAGAGGTTGGAAAGACCAATTAATTGTGGTTCCACATGCAAGCCACATTCCATCTGAGAATATATATACATCCAACTATTATAGACTGTACTCAAACATATGGTCTTTGTTGACATTATTGTACTTGAATCTAATTTATGAGTTATGTTGTTAGAATCTTTCAAAAATTGCTATTAAATCTATATTAGATCTTCCAAAAAATGTAGAACTTTATGCACCAAAATAACAACATATTGAAGGATCCAAACAACATTATATGAGCTTAAAAGTAGAGCTATTTTTTTAGATGATTACTCAGCTAATAGTTATTATTTCAGAGACTTGCATTTCTTCCCAATATCAATTATCTTCAACAAACAAAATAACTTTCTGAAGTAGAAAATCTGTAATTAAGTAACTATATGAGAAATCAACCTCAAAGATGAATGTAAAATAATGCTACAATAATGACCTAAACCAAAATGAAGGTAGTATATATCTTGTATATTGAAAATATATATCCAAGTTGAAAACTCAAAATTTGTACTACCATCAATCATCTATGTCTTATCATACGCGTGAGCCAGCTCCAACTACAACAGTAGTCCAAGTACAAGAATTATAAACCCTATTTTCATACAATTTGATATGAACTAGTTTGCTAATTGATTATATCTTCGATTTAGACGTTTAAGTACTGACCAAACAATTGATCGAGTAAATACTTATCAACACCTAGTGTTTACATCAAAATAATCGACTTAGCCTTGTGAATTTAAATGAAAAAATACATACCACTTAGCAATGACTAAGTGATGAATGTAAATGTATAGTAAAGGATGGGACGACTTGCATGATTCTCAATCAACATTGATCAAACAGAAGAATGGCCATTTCCATATATAAGTTCCATAATTTGCAAAAAAATTTATAGGAAACTAAACAATTATTAACTGTATAAGGTTAAATTTGCTCCAATCATACTAGTACCATATATAGTCACATAAAATATACTTCATCCGTTTCCAAAAGAATGACCTAGCTACTCTTATTTTTAGTCTGTTTCAAAAAGAATAACATCTTTCTTTTCTTTTGGCAATATTTTAATTACAACTTACCACGTCACATGTTAAGAGCCACAAGATTAAAACTCTGTATGAAGTGAAGCTAGGTCATTCTTTTCGAAACGGAACGAGTATATAATGATCACCTTCCCTAAATATAAAACATGAGCAGTGATCTAGTAATAGGGTAGATATAGAGTATAGAGGACATATGTCACTGTTTATTGAAAGAGCTACTATAGCCATGTCACCTCAATTGTGATATGTCAAAATCAGAATCTCTGAACTAAAGTGGTTTGAAATGCAAAAAAAAGAAAAAAATTCTGACAACTAAGCAAAAGGCAAGAGAGACAAGTGAAGCACCACAAAAACAATATGAGTAAAACTAGGATATCAAAGGTCCCAGTTGCACTCAAAAAAACATCTAACCCTCAAGGAGGGCAAAAAAATACATAGTTTTTTTGCTACTATCAATGAATTATTTTCAACAAAATAAGCAAAATTTTCCAAAATCATATAATCAGTCACGGCTTGAATACACAATGGCAAGAAACACTTGCTCATTATTTTCATTTCTGACAACTTTTAGTCAAATTTTTTGGAGCTCTATGCTCTATTATTATTTGCACCATCCTTAAAATGTTTTTACCTCCTCTTATAGTCCAAAATGAAAATATATTAGTGAGGGTATTTCGTCTAATATATGTGTGTTCAATTCTGATCGTGTCTCATTCTATCGCAACATATGAGAATACAGGATTTGAAGTAGAAAAGGTGATCGATTCAACATCTCTATGTGTGCAAAATAGTTAAACGCAAAATTACTTGTACCAACTCCATGGAAATTGTATTTCATAACATGACCAGTTTCATCTTGTCAGATCTATCTATAACAATATCTCACTATAACGATCAAGTTCTCTTTGGTCCATCTTTCATATTATGTAACTACCTATTATACGTTCCACTACTAAAAAATCACTATTTTCCGGTTAAATTTTCCATTGAGTAATAATATTCAGAGGCTATTCTCACATATATTTTGATTGTATCAGTAAGAAAAGAAAAAATAGTACTACAATATTTTCATACAGAAAACTTAGAATATGTCGCTGCGAATCTATTTTCCACAATGCATATTTTTAAGTCAGATGATTCGATGGGAAATAAATAAAAAAATCATGTTTAATAGCACAAATTTCTTTCTCATTCATGATTCATTTTACTAATTGGTAAAAGGTATCGAAACAAACAACATCGAGATAATGTTTGACTGACCTTTGCAAAGGTTACCTAGTTGCATTTCAATCTTGTTGAGGAACCTTGTTGCTTCATCAAAAGGCTTAGACAGATCGGACTTATACTTCAACAATATATCACAATACGTTTCCTATTTGATTGAACAAAATAAACAAACATATGGTCAAAATTTCAAACAAACTATTCACAGTATATCATTTAATTTAATTTAATTTAATTAAGAAACAAGAAAAGTAAAACAATAAATTCTACAAGCAGAAATAAAAAGAGTAACTAACCATAAACTCATCAAGTTCAGGATCAGCTCCTATACATATAGAAGTAGCGTTTGGTTTACGAAAATCAGTTTGTTGCCTTATTTCTTCCAGCAGATTTACTATACCCGCTGGTGCTCCAACCTACAAAAACAAAATTCCGAAACAGTTTAAGTTATATATACTAACAGTATCAAATATAATTAGAAAAAACAATTCAAAAATTAACATAAGCTAAAGATTTCAAAAACCATATACCCTCTTGCTTATCTAAGAAATGATAATAAAAAAAATATTTAGGTTAAACTTATAAGAAAATCCAAAAAAAAATATAGTTAGATCATAAAAGATTAAATCATGTATCCACTTAACCTTTTGGCAATCAATATAAGCGTTGAGTAATTTAGGATAATAAGGATGTGAGACGATTTTAGCCTTGATAACATTTGAACCATCTTCATCATAATCTTCATTATTGTTATTATCATTATTATTATCATAATGATCCTTTCTGCTACCACCACTGCCACTGCCTCCGCCACAATTTCCACCTCTAATTTGATAAATATTATCATTATTTTGAAGAGTCGTAGTACTGAAAGAATTAGTTTGTTCCGATGATAATTGAATATCATCGGATCCAAACATCATCGGATTAGAAGTCAAGATGGACGAGTTGGTATAGTTGTGGAAATTGTTGTACTCAGTTTGCATCATCAAATTCTCCGGTGACATCAAAGCTTTATCCGCGTAATCGTCTCTTGTTGAATGAAAACCATACATTTCATCATCCATATATATATCTAACAAAAACAAAAATACAAAGTAGTGTAAATTACTTAGAAATAATCAAATGAGAAATTTGTTTGATATTTGAAGTGGGTGTTGTGTTTTCTTTTTCTTTTTTTAAAAGGGGGAGAAAAAAAAATTAAAGGAGAAGAGGAAGAGAGGTCCCATTACTTGGAGATAAAATAAAAGAATCTAATATTTCGTTGGTTTATATATATTAATTAAAAATACGCTTGTAATAAGTATGCATAAATATAATGGTTGATAAATAGTTAGTAGTATTTTTTAACTATTTTCTTATCATTCTTTTTATTTTATTTTTCTTGTTAATTCTCTCATTTGTTCTCATGTATCTAGCAAGAAGTTTCTTACTTATCATATAATTAGTATACAAGATTCTAAAAAGTAGACCACAACTTACATTAAATATTTTTTCACTTATGCTTGCAAGGGAATGAAAATAATTAGGGACAAATAAATTAATAACAGCTCAAGAAAATAAAACAAAATTTAAAAAAAATCACCTGCAAGGCGTTGATAGCCTTGAGCCTTGTAAGCCTCATGGCGGCTGAGCCTTACAAGGCTAAAAGCTGCTAAGCCTTGTAAGGCTCATGGGTTTTGCGCCTCATTTTTGAAACTCTGATTAGACGCCGTTACAAATTGTGGCTCTTTTGGTTTCATAATTAATTAAGTTGCCCTTTTGGTTTCGGACTTAGATTTATAGTGTGCAAATTAAATAATAATTAAATTATTTAGTAATTTTTATTGTTTATTTTTTGTAGATGCTTGCGGCTTATTATACTGGGTTAAAAATGTAATAGCAGTATATAATGTAGTAATATACTCTTGTCCTTAAATCATGATTTGAAATCAGATCCGTTTGAAATTGAAGTTTTGTTTGGATATACATTTGTATTTTTTAAATTATATTTTTTTCATAAACATAAGAATCTCACAAATAAATTCTTATATAATCTTATCAAATGAATAAATCATAATTCATAAACAAGATATTGAAATATTTTAAGGAATCATATCGATAGATCACATATCTTTTTTTTATTACAAACTTTCAAATAAACATAATTATATAAAGATTTATTAATCAACAATAGAAGTAACAAGAGATTTTGACCATTTTCAAGCACCTCATATCTTTTTTGGGGCGTCCCAAGTTCTGATTAGGCTTTGATTGAGCTATTTTAAATGTTTTTTGCTTTATAACTTTTTTTTCTACCTTTTGTAGTGTTTCAAAAAATAAAAAGTGATTTAAGAACTTATTTTTAGGTCAAAACTATAAAAATAAGATAAAAGTCACAAGTTGCAAACAACTTATAAGCTAACTTTAATATGTCAATCCCAACACTTTTTACTAGTTATTATTTAATATAATTATTTCATATGATATGCGTACGAACAATCTCTTAATGTGGAACATTAGTATTCTTTTGATGAGTTTTTTTTTTACAAACATTAATTTATGAGTTGGGTTTTACATTTAAAAAGAAATAGGAATCACAATTTGAAATTTCAAATCCTATTTTTTAAATAATTTAAAATCATAATTTCAATTAGCACTGTCCAGATACTAATTTATAATCGTGATTTCATATTACATGTCTAATCACTTACTTAAATTAAAAACTTTCTAAGAAGAGTTTTTTAAAAAAGGATATTTATATCATCTCAAGGGTCAGGGATATCTCATGTTTGGAGAGAGATGATTCAAATTAGAGAGGAGGTGGAACATAATATATGGTGACAGACTAAAAATGGCGAAGTAAGTTTTTGATTTGACAATTGGACAACGCAAGGAGCCTTATATTACCTGAAGGAACAGAATCACAGTGTAGAAGAGATTGAAGTGAAGGAGTTCATAAAAGAAGGGGGTTGGGATAAGGTGAAACTTTAT
Organism: Solanum acaule; assembly: GCA_036250505.1. Taxonomy (NCBI): domain Eukaryota; kingdom Viridiplantae; phylum Streptophyta; class Magnoliopsida; order Solanales; family Solanaceae; genus Solanum; species Solanum acaule. The sequence goes on from JAJOOR010004651.1 coordinate 26,703, forward strand.
CAGAATGTATCAGAGGAGATGGTACAATATATCATTGAGAATATCAGCCCTATTCTAGTAGAAACGGGAAGAGATAAGGCATGATGGATGGAAAATACAAGTGGGAGTTTTACTGTTAACTCAACTTGGGAGCTATTGAGGCACAGAAGAGAAGAAATAGAGATTCTCAAATTCATTTGGAACAAACAGATCTCTTTCAAAATCAATTTCTTTCTATGGAGGGTATGTAAAAGGAGAGTCCCCACATATGATAATTTGCAAAGAATGAGAATAAATTTGGTCTCAAGATGTTGGTGTTGTGAGCAATATCATCAAGAGACCATGGAACATCTATTTCTAACAGCTCCCGTAGCTATTAAGTTATGGAAGCATTTCGCTGATTTTGCAGGTATAGCAGTTGAAGGAAAACAATTACGTCATTTTATAAAGAATTGGTATACGCAGGCTCCATGTAAAGTGAAGGAAATATACAAGGTGATACCATCACTGATTGTATGGACCCTATGGAGAAGAAGGAACTTAAGAAAGCACGGGGAGATATTTCTATACAAGGCATGATCTATCAAGTGCTCCAAAACATTCAATTCATGATTAAAAAGAAGTATCCATGGAGTAAAGTTGCAGGGCAGAATTGGGAGGCGATGCTTAGGAGAGCAAGTACTTACAAACCAAGATTGTACCATTGTATAGTTAGATGGTAAGCACCTAAAGAAGGAATGACGAAATGCAACACGGATGGGGCAAGCCAAAGAAATCCTGGAAGCAGTGTATATGGATTTTGTCTGAGGAACAGTCATGGAGATTTAATATATGCTGCAGCAGAGAACATAGGGATCACGACGAATGTGGAAGCAGAGCTGAGAGCTATTCTAGAGGCAATAAAATATTGTGTTGCTAAGAAGGTGGAGAAGCTAATAGTCGAATCAGATTCTTTGTTAATGGTGAAAATTATTAAGGAAGTATGGAAAGTGCCATGGGAGTTGGCAGATTATTTTGATGAGCTAAAACGAGAAATGTCAAAGATTGAGGTAACAGACTACTTTGCTAACTTAGCAATTAACGCTAATGAAAAGAAGACCTTCAGGTCATTTGAACAATTGCCTAGTATGGGGAGAAAGATCATAAACATGAAAAAAGCACAAATATCAGTCGTAAGAGTTCTCACCAAAAAGATCATTCAACGCCATGTATAGGGATACTCATAGAGATATGCTGCTAAATCAAATTGGAGAAGCATTGATAGACCAGCATCATCAAATACAAAGGGAAAAAGCATCAAAACTGGTAGTCAGCAGGGGAGCCACAAGCCCCTGGCGGGGAGGACTGTGTGAAGCGACGGAAGGATCAAGGGCAAGACATAGACATTATAGAAATATGCTTTAAGAAAGCGGGCTTTACCGTATCAGCTTATTAATTTTAGACATGGGCGGAATTTTTACTTGTATATAGTGATTTGAGAAATAAAATGGCTACCAGCCACAAAAATTTAATTAAAAAAATATATGTTATCTCGAAATTAGTTGTTATGAAGTTGCATTCTATATATTGATGAAATGTGATATAGAATTAATACCTAGGAAAATTTATAAAAGTATAGAATTAATACTAAAATAATATATAACTAATCTTGAAAATATGTATATTGAAAACAAAATTGACAACCAGATAATAATCTCCCATGTTGTCTTAAAATTATTGTCCTTATTTCTTGAAAGTCAAGGGGTCATTTGGTAGCTGGATAAGTCAAAGCTAATAAATGAATAATTTAATTATTCATGTATTATTTTTATACTATGTTTGATTTGTAAATGGAATAAAAGTTATTCATGTATTAATTTTTTATAATGTTCGGTTGATAGGTTTTCAATTGTTATATAAAAGTTATTCATGTATTTTTTTTATACACTGTTTGATTGCGTTTTTAATTTGTAATTCTACATAATTAATACTTGTATAACTTATGAAGGAATCTATATATAACTTATGCGGGGATAGAAGGTCGAATAAGTTATGTAAGTATTAGTTGTACATGTATTAAAATGGTAAATTACACATTCACCCTGTTAATTTACTCTTAAATGTATATTAATTTACAACAAATTAAATAATTAATACATGTTAAAAAAAGCACTACTAATTTTTTTTCTTTGAGTTTTTTATCTTGTTAATTGCTTAATTACTTTTAATTTATCTTCTTAAAATCTTGTTAATTGTTTATTTTTAGTTAAAATACAAGTGTTAATTTTTTTGCTTAAAGATACAAGTTTTAATTTTTTAGTTATCTGTTATTTATTTTATTTTAAATTACATATTACTTACTTGCTTAATTATATTGAATATAAATTACTTAATTACTTTTAGTTATCTGTTAATATTTTTTTTTAATCTACTGATATTTATTTAATTTTAATGTGTTATTTATATAGTTGGTTATTTTAATGGTTATAATAAATATTAGCTTACTAATTACTTTTGAAATTAAGAAATAAAAATTAGCTCACTAATATATTATAATCTCTATATAACTAAACTCGGTATAGCTGATACCTATACATACATAACTAATGCATGTATAACTAAACTTTGCATAACAAATACATGTATAACTAAATCCTGCATAACTAATTAACTATAATACATGTATAACTAAATTCTCCACAACTATTACTATACATGCATAACTCTATAATCCAAACTGTTCCTAGAAGTTTTACACCCCAAAATATAAGGTGGGTAAGATGGGACAAAATATGTAATTATAAATATTTGAATGAATTAATAATAAGTTAAATTAATATTTTTTTTTCATTCGGTGTACGATACTTATATTGGAATCCAACTATTTTGAATTTTTTGTGTAGGTCGCCTAACTATTTTGGATTCGCCGCGTAGGTCCTCATTCGAAGGAAACCCTTCCTATTAAAGATTATTTATGCTCAAAGTTCAAATTTGACGCCTCTAATTAAGGGAAGAGCAACCTTGTATATCCAATGCACCACATCCTTTTGGTGTAAATATTATTAATGATGATCTGAACTTGAATATTTAAAATCACTGATAAAATATTAAAATACTGCTTTAAAGAGTATTTTTAATTGAAGTATTGGTTTTCAATTACTAATATTGTTGAAGCTTCACAATCTCTTTTTTTCCTTCGAATTACGTTAATGCCCAAACACAACTTAGAAGTTTTCTCTACGAAGTCGTTAAGTAGTTTCCTCTATCCAATCAAGGTTAAAAATAGAGGTTTTTTTAATCATGAATCAATGCGATATTAGTATTAATTTTTTTCTCATTAATTTAATTATAATACATGTGTAAATAATCACTGAGCATTTTTAGTAATAAGCTTCAATAAAAAATATTAATTTATTTTAGTGGATTATTAACACGGGTTCACCTTTTCTACTTCAAGCTTCTTGTTCCACTGACACTATAACAAAAACAATTTTTAACGGTAATAAATAGACATATTAATAAAAAGTGTTAAAGTCGTTATCAGCATTATTTAAGTGTCATTAGATCCAATGTCACTAAAAGCTTTAGGGACATATACAAAGAATGTTAATTGCTGCTAAAAATACATATTTAGTGGCAATTGAGCTATTGACATTAATTAATTGCCGCTAAAGATCGTTCAATGCATATTTATTGTTAGAAATTATCGTGTGTACAAAAATTAAATATTGATAGTTATGAAAAATATATATTTAATTTTTCACACTCTTAACAGTAGCACAATTGAAAAGAAAATTTACGTATCTGAATTCAAATCGAGAAAGAGGGGAACAAGTTAAGATGGTGCATTTTGTAAAGAATTATAGCCAATAGGTTCATGAGATAAGATTGCCATTATTAGTACTTTTTCCATGTATATTATATAATACTTCCTCCATCTCACTTTATATCATTTACTTTTCTTTTTGATCAATTCTAAAAAAAATGACACATTTTAGTAACAATCTAATTTTAAAATACTCATTTTATCCTCAATGAAATAATTTATAGTTACACAAACATCTATCACTTATTTTAGACCACAAATTTTAAAAGAAAAACTAAAAATCTTTCTTAAACTCCGTATTAAGTCAAACTAACTGTAGCATTACCCAAATTCGATTTTATCGATTTTTTTATTCTTGTTAATTACTCCCTTCGTTCCATATTAATTTAATTTTTTAGGCAATTTCCATTTTTCAAATTAACTTAATTGTTCGGTTTTCAAGACTACTTTTAGAGTGTTCTTCCTATTTTATCCTTCATTAGTTAGTATTGGATTTAGTGATTAATTAATATTTAGTTATTTTAATCATAAATTTGACAATAATTAATAAGGGTAAAAATGAAAAACTATGTTTAATTTATGTCTTAATCTATTTTTCTTAAAGGGTGTGAAACACCTCAAAAATTAAATTAATATGGAATGGAAGGAGTGCCTTATGTTTTCACAAGCAACTAAATGTAGTTTTCGCAGAGTCAAAGCCATCTCTTTTAATGGCGAAAATGCCCTCCATACCCACCTCTTAATCAATATGCACAATAATTAGACTATCCTCCCATCAAATCCACGTATTCATGTTCATGTTGACTAGAAATGGGTAAAGTTTGACATAAAAAAAAACTATATTATGAAAGATCGTGGGTTAAAATATATTTCTTGTGCAATTTATATGATTTTTTGTAGTTTGTCCAAAAAAAAAGATAAATTCATATATTTCTCACTAATTTTTTTTTAAAAATTCATAATTATCAGATCAAATTAATTCATATAAGATAGGACGGGGAGAATATATCTTTATAATCGGAAGAAATTGGTGTTTATTATTCTATTTATTTAGACATTACAATATTTCAGGATATGCCGGAAGATGTTTTGTATTTGATATTCTTATGAGGGGCTCATGATACCTCGGAGGATGTTTGAATGGACTTATTTTGGAAGCAAGTGTTTTTGATTTTAAATATTTTATTTTATTTTATTTTTAGGGGCATTTTGTAAAGACATAAAGTGCTTTTAGACTTAAAAAAATAGTACTATGAAAAAAAAGTTAAAAGTCAAAAGTAGATAGTCTTTCGACTTTTAGGTCATTTAAAAAAAAAAGCTTATCCGAACACTCCCTTAGTCTTATAGGTATTTTACTTACCGGTGTATTAATATTTAAAATTACGATGTCAGTGAATCACTCAACAATAGTAAAGGACACTAGAATTTATTTGTGACAAAAAGAAGTTCAGAAAATTCGTTATTGAAAACTGAGAGGAAACCCACTCTATTTTAAACAACAAAGGATAGTGTAAACATATGTTTATTGTGTCTTATCGAAAAAGTCACAATCTTTTCAAAAAGTCATACTCCTTCAAAAAAGTTACATCCCTTCAGAAGGTCACAATCTCTCAAAAAAATTACAACATTTTATTCTTCATTCACACCTTAAAAAACCCAACAACAAATACAAAGAACGATCTATAAACTCTTAAGTTCAGGTGGGTTAAAACGAGTAAAAATTAGAAGTGAAATATTCACCAAAGTGTGATGAAACAAAATAACATAAAACAAGCGACAGATGGAGTAAATCTTAAATTATACTCCTTAAGCGTTGTTTTAGTGCCCAATATGTAACAACGATTAAAACGATTTGACATAGCATATATTGATTAAAAAAAAAAAAGAGAGAGAGAGACTAAATTACTCTTATTTATCTCCTTATTAAATATGATTAAATGACTATATGAGTTATATATGTGGAACTGAAAAAAAAAAAAATAACATCTCCTCTAATTTTCTTAAGTTGCAAATATTTTGTGATTTAATTTTTCTATTAAAGTAACAAATAAAGAGGATAGAAGAGATCGGTATAACATAAGTTTGAAAAAAAAACGTTCGAATATTAAAAGGTTGGAATACAAAAAATTGAAACATAAAAAGTTGAAAAATATGTTTAAAGAACTAAAATTATTGGCAAATATAGTCTCCTATAAAGAGGAGAAAATTATAGTTGATCAGACAAAAACCTTGATCACTGTAATTTGCAGTTTTGATGATTTGACAAAATCATGGGACCTTGTAAAGGGATCTGATCTTTGTGTCAATGTACACACAAATGTCAGGCTGTAAAAAGTACAATTGGTTGGTGCACAGTCTCCAACTGTGGCAGAAACCTTGGCCAATAGAATGACCTCGAATTGTGTCTATTATTCATAAAAGTTATGTTTAATAGACATAACCTCAGTTTTTGCAACTTGAAAAAACTGTCAAGAACTCTTGCAAAGGCCAACTCACAAGGAGTATCATCCTCAAGAGCAATAGGGACCTGATAGAGCTGGAGCTGTCTAGTTGTTTTAGGATCATATCTTCCATACTTACATTGTAAATCTGTTCCTAATCTATAAAGGATTCAGATTTTTTGTGTTCGTTTGAAAAGTCTAAATCAGTTAAGGCTAACCGATTTAGTGGGCAACATTGTTTGTTGCTTAGTCAAATTTTAAGTCATTTAGGAGTTATTTGATTTAGTTGGCAGTGTGATAACTGCTTAGTTGAATTCTAAGTTGTCTAGTGGTGATAGCTTAGTGGGCAATGCGGTATTTGCTTAGGCTCAGTAAGTAATAGAGTTATTACTTAGTTGTGAGATTAATAACTTCTTCTCACTTTGGTTGTAACTGTGTTTCACTTTTGCTTGAGAAAATTAGTGGAAACAGTTGAAAATCTTGTGAGACAGGTAGTGCTTTTACTCCCTTGAGTAAGGAGGTTTCCACGTAAATTGCTTGTGTTGTGTTCTCCTTATTGTTTAGTCTTTATTACTGTTCTTGCTGAGTCAAGGGACCTGGTCCGTTGACTGATAGTGGACGCACGTATTTTATCAATCACGTTACACCATAACAAAAATATTTTTTAATTAAATAAATATACGTGCTAAAGTTTTTACCGGCATTAGTTAATTGTCATTAGATTCAATGTCACTATAGGTTTTAGAGACATTTACAAAGACTACTAATTACCATTAAAAAGACGTATTTAACAGTAATTAAACTATTATCGTTAATTAACTGCCGCTTAAGATCATTAAATTTTAATGTAGTGTTATAGTTATAAATTTAATCTTCTATGGAATATAATTTTTTTTTTAAAAAAAAGATGCATCAGAAGAGAATCAAAGTACTTTAGAGCTACATGTATGAATAAAAACTTTATTAATTATCTAATCATTAATCAAGATTCAAGGGATTAAAAAGGGTTACATGTACTTCGTAACTAAAAAGATTAATCCTTCAAATTAGAAGAACATTGCCCCAAAAGGTTAATTTGATAGACTTTTTTCCTTTCTTTTTATTGTAGAGGATTAATTAGTTTTATTCTCTATGGAGTTTGCCAAATTCAAACGGATTAGAGGTCGAGAAATAAAATTCACATTATTATAAATTCAAATAGATTATTAGGATTTGACCTTAAAATTCAGATGAATCATCACAATTTTTGCTTCAAAATTACTCGAATCAACTCTATATTTTTACATCCAATCTTCCGATACCAATCTCAATAATTTTAGTCGTTCGATTTCACCCAAATATTCAAGACTCAATAGGCAATAAAAAGGCTCAAAAGTTAGTAATGATTTTCGTTCAATTTTCTTCAACCAAATCAATAAGGAAAAAAATATAAGTTCAATCAAATATTATTCACTCAATATTAATCACAAATAAATAACAAATCTTTAATTTTATAAAACATATATCTCGTTCTTTTTAATTCTAGTTTTAATTGCGTCTCTTCATATCAGAATTTATATAATTTAAATTTTGAAGTTGTAATGACCCGGTCGATCATTTTTGAAAAGTTTCATAAACTTACTATTTTGCCCCTTCCGACCTTGACCTCGAGTCTTTTATGTTTGAGTTTTGAAAGATGGTTTTGAACTTTAAGTGAAAAGTCGAGAATTTGATAAATTTGAGATTATGAAAGGCTAAGTTGCTTAAAAGTGGTTTTTGGAGTCTTTTGGAGAGTGCATCGATTCCATTAGTTTCAGAATTTGAAATTTGGTCTATGAGAGTTGTCGGTTTCTGATTCAAAGTCTTTATGAGGATTCGGGGTCCTTCGTTGTGAAATTGAGGAAATTTAACATTTAGATTGACTTTGATCAACATTCGAGGTTCGGATGTTCGGATCAAAATTTTGAGAGTTCAAATGGATTCGGGGAATGATTTTAGGCATAGGGGAGGTCTTGGTTGATTTTTGTGAGGTCCCGAACTTGTTTTAGATCTTTTAGTCGTTGTGTTAGTTTCTTGTGGTTTCCATGGATGTCGGGTCAAGGAGACCTCAGGTTTATTTTTCGACTGTTCCATTGAGTCTGGAACGTTGAGTAGGATCGATTTGCATATCTGGTTTGTGTGTACGGGTTATCGAACGAATCCCGATGAACTTTTTGATGTTTTGAGTGTTGGCTGTTTTTCTGGTGCCTAAGTTATGTACCTTTTGCTTTTGCGATAGACCTTCTGCTTAAGAGACCTTTGCTTAAGCGAAGGTGTGATCACTTTAACGAAGGCCGAACTTTTTGAAGGGTTCGCTTTAGTGATGGTCGCTTAAGTAGAACCTGGTTCGCAAAAGCGAGACCCCCAACTTTTACGGGAGCTTAAGCGATAAACGACATCTAAGAAAGATTTTGACCTGTCATTTTTGGGGTTTAAGCCACATTTTCCAATGATTTATGAGCTTGAAAAATCATTGGAGGTGATTTGTGAAAGATTTACTTGTGCTAAATCACTTAGGTAAGCTTTATGATCCTAAAACTTCTTTCCCTCTGATTATTAATGGTTTTTAACATCAAAATATGAGATTTTGATTGTTAAATGGCTAGGGTTTTCAAGAACTCAAATTCTAAACTAAAATGGAGATTGTGAGTTGATTTTGATCCCTTTTTCAAAATGACTTTCACAATCGAGTTTCTAAAGCCCTGAACTTCATTTTCAAGTATTTAATTTTGAATTCAAACCCTTTTTTTTTTTTTAAAATTGAGTTTTGAGTTTATTGACCCAGTTTTCAAGGAAATTGATGTGGGTGTTGTTGTTTTCAAAAATTTATTGTGAATACTTGCTTGTATATAGATTGTGTGACTTCGAAAGTGATTCGGAAGGGGAAGACTCAACTCTTGGAGTAATTAATTGATTGGTTTAAGACAAGTGATTTCTTAAGCTTTGTAATATAGTAGAATTGTCTACTCTTCATTGTATGTGTGTTGGGGAGTAATTGAAAATGAGGTGAAGAGTTTTATTGCTCAACTTGATTAATGTTAATAGACAAAGAAGGGGTAAATGAAAATGCTTCGTGATGATAACTATAACTTATGAATTGTCTAGTTGTGATCCTATTTGATTGATTTGATGAAATGCTTTGATGGCTTCAATGTGGGGTTGAATTACATGACATGTTGTCTCTTCGTGTGATATGATATTACTTGTGTACATTGATTGTTGAACACTGTCATGAGACATGTGCTGATTATTGATGTCGAGGTCTTTTCCGGCAAGTGCTTGTGATGTTAAGGTCATTTCCGACAAGTGCAATTGATATAAAGCCGATGGAAAAGGATTTCAGCTAGTGATTTGATATAAAGCCGATGGAAAATGGTTTCGGCTAGTGATTTGATATAAAATCGATGGAAAATGGTTCAGACTAGTGATTTGATATAAAGCCGATGAAAAATGTTTCCGACTAGTGATTTGATACAAAGCAGATGGAAAATGGTTCCGACTAGTGATTTGATACAAGGTTGATGAAAAATCGTACTACTAGCGATATGATATAAAGCCGATGGAAAATGGTTCCATCGAGAATTGATTTTTGTGTTTTGATGCATTTTGATGCTTATGATTGACTTATTATTTAATTGTGATAGATGTATTTGATACTCGTGATTTGACTACGTGATACATGTTGGTTGTTGGCTTGTGACTTTGGACTGTGAATATTGAGCCTTGTGAACTGTATATTGTAGAACTGTTAGGTTGGGCTGATTTTGTGCAGGTTGTAGTTTGAGGAGGTTCAGTTGCGATGGAAATGAGTATTCGATTCTAGCTAGGTTGCGTTGTTTATTAGGTTGCTTGTTGGGTACCATGTTGTTGGTACTTACTCATTGCTTCTACACTTGTGTAGGTTCCGAGCTTGGGCCCGTGTGATCTCCTCCTTCCTCTTCTTCTGATTTCGATGCTTGTTAAGGATTTTGAGTGGTAGCTGCTTGTCATCCCGACAGACCCTTTTGTTCCTTTATCTTATGCTTTGTTCTACTTGAGAAACAAAAACATTGAGACTTGTATTTATCTTTCGAATTCTGTTTTTAAGTTAGTGGTTTGTACACGTGACAACAAGATTTTGGAGTGTTAATAGAAAAAATAAGTTTTTCGCTTTTATCTTGTTCTTGCTTTATCTTTCCGTATTCTTTTTGTATCATTGGGTTGAGACTGACTTGTCTTGATGGAAATAGACAAGTCTCTTCACATTATTTTTGGTCGTGAAGAAGCTACATCTGATTCGGTCAATAAGTCTCTGCAATATTCTCTTTTGTTTTTCTTTACCGAGATAGATGTATATACATCTTATTGAGATATGTATACTCTAGTTTTTTTTGTTTTTTTTTTTAAAAAGAGATTATTCTCAAAACTTAAATAATTGCAATAATGATTTTGACTGTTTTATAATGGCCAACAGGATTGATTCCCATTTTATCATTCTTTTGCTTAATTTGGACAATACAGCAGTTTAGTCTTGAGGCCTAAAATGGAAAATATTAGGTAATCCTAATATTTAATTGAAAGAGATCAGTGAATGAAGATTTATGGTATGTATATGTCACTTTCCTAGAAGACTGTTTGTTTCGATTAATTAATGGTAACTTCTTGTCTTTTAGCTTTTTTTAAGCACAATCAATGTATTCAAATTTAAAGGATATAACCATCCCAATCTAGTAATATACTTTTTTGGGTGGAGTAGGAGGAACTTAATATCTAAAATATTTTATGTTCACACAAAATTCAGATAAAAAATCACACTTAAAAGGTAACTCAAATTTGATAGAGTTTAAATGTTATATCCCTCAATAGCTTAATTAAAATACAATTCAAACTAATTCATCTAAAAGTTTTGATCGATTAGAAAATCTATGTAGCTCAAATTGGTACAATAGAAAACTAATAGAAATGTAGAAATTTAATATTTTATGTTTAGTTGGTTGAAAATTAGAGCACATTTGGAAAAGATTTGGTGCTTATGATGGTTTTATATTTGTATATAGCTTTATGTATATCTCATGCATATATTTGCATATCCATGAAAATTTGCATATGTTGATATACAATGTGATAGACATGTGCCATATGCATTGTCTATTACAGTTGTAATAGTAAAATATATTGGTATACACTAATATACATAACGATATACATGTTATTGCCGTAAATTTGTATGAACTCGTGCGTTTGAATATGTTTGGTAAATGTCTGCTGTTTAATTTTTGGATGAATCTGAATTTTGGAAGAGGACAAAATATATAAAGTATATTAAAAAAAATTTAAAAAAATAAACAAAGTCATAGAAAATAAAATATTTAGCATACTTTTACAAATATAAACAATGCAATAATGTTAAAACGATCATGATATACAAATCAAACTATATTGTCTTAACTTCCAAATAATTGAAATATCACATTTTTTTTCAAAAAATAGTATCAAAGATACATATTAAGTTAAATAATTGATACATGATTTTAATAGGAATTGTTGAGCGAGCTTTGATGTTGGGCCTATTTATAGCGCACACAGTTAAACGCTAGCTTAAGTTATAAGCCTTGCGGAATTAAGATCCTGCATGAATCTCAAAATGATTTGCATGTCCGATCCCCCGTAAAGCCTTTTAAAACAAATATTATAAATTTATAACCCACTCAAATTTTAAATTTAATTTAATCCGTCCAATTACTTAGAAATGATAGAAGATATAGTCAGAGGCGGAGCGAGGTGGGGTTCGTGGGTTCAGATGAACCCAGTAGCTTTTCCGTAGATCTTATATTTGTACTAGAAAATTAATTAAATATATATGTATATGAATTTGTGAACTCCTAACAAAATTGATTGACGGTTCTAAAGAAAATTTAGAACCCCCAAACTCTTTATCATGGTTACACCTCTGGATATAGTCACATTATTTTCTTTTCTTTTTACCTTTGTTAGGTTTGCTTTTAATAAAATTCGAATTCTTCCGTGGTATAAACTTGCTACAAATGGAAGCCCTACTTGACGCAGGAATTTAGATAAGAATGTTCTTTTTAATTTTTTTCACAAGAATTTCCACAACTACTTTTTTTTTTTATATTCTTGTTCTAAAGTTATCATACTTTTTTTTGCTTTGCATAATATTGATACATAAAATTGGTAAAGTTAGATGCTTTTGAATTACCTCAAACCGCAGTATATATAATTTTCTACCATTATGATGAAAAAGATGTAAAAAGGGTTTTGAGGGGTAATTAAGTATTTAATCATGTTATTATAGGGGTAAAAATTGAACAAGTTGACTTAAATTTGGGTGGATCATAATGGGTTAAGACAATCATCGGGTCGACCCAACCCAACCTAAATTTGCTCGATTCAAAACATATTAGGTAATGAGTTATATAATGGATCAAGACCCAATCCAATCTAAATTTACTTGATTCAAAACAGATTAGGTAACTGAGTTATATGGGTCAAGACCCAACCCAACTCAATTTTTACTAAGCTTAATTGTTTTTATTTGTTTTTTAAAACTATTTTAGTACCTAATAAAATTATTTTTTCTTTATTACGACTTTATATAACATAGTTGAAATATTTTTATGTCAATTAATAGTGTTATGAGTCATTTTATTTAATTGTTCTCTATTGAAAAAAAAATTGTGTACCAAAAATGGGATTTTCACGAACACGTAGTTTGAATTCTTTACATTCGTCGCACTAAGGAAAATAATGCACGTAATCTTAGATATCAAGATGACCTGTGGTCCACATATTTAACGAAAAATATGAACGTTAAAATTAAAATCTATATGAATTGAGTTGATCCTGCATCTCCTGTTGGGAGTCTATTAGGCATATATTTAGCTTTGCTATTGTTATGAAATTGACTTGTAGATCAAAGAGGGTATGCTCTAAAAGCAACCTTTGATGGTGAAATATTCAGAAAAGAATGAAAACGTCAAGGAATCTTGATACAAACAAATAGGAGTTTAGTATATATATATAAATTATTTTTTTATTTTATTTTTTTGAAAAAAAAGATGATTTTCTTAAGGCTGCTTAGGAACGGATCGGAGGAATAATTATACTTAATGATTTGACTTATTGGATATCAACTTTTAAATATATTAATCCGCTAGTTAATCAATAAGTTATCGATTGATTGGGTATCAGATTAATAATTGATAGATGGTTATTAGACAGCGTATTGGGTCAATCATTTCGTACTCCATTCTTTCACTTCACTCACCAATATATTCATCTTCAATCAAATAAAACAAGCCTTTTTAGCTCTTTACTTGTGTTGGTAATTTGTAATTGTAAATCATAGTGAGAAATATATGAAAGTCTAAATTTTGAGCGGTGCATGCACATAAGCATTTATTTAACAAATATATTTATGAAAAAAATGTAACTACGATAATTCTTAATAGGTTAACAATTTACCTAATAAGGAAATTGAGTAATCCGTCCTCACACCGATAACCCAATGTGAATAATTTAATTTTGCGGTTGACTTATCGATTACGATTCAATTTTGAACAATTCTAGATTTCTTTTGAGGAAGATTTTAGCTTCTTTTATTGTTTTTTTTTCATCTGGCAATCGATATTCATATTGGAGTTCAAATATTTGAAATTTATACCATGTAGGACCTATTTAAAAAAATGTTCTTTATCAAGAATTTTTTCATATTCAGAATTCTAATTCGAGACCTTAGCCTCATCCACTACATCTCATGGTAAGATCTAAATTGGCTTAACCCATTGGTGACCCCCTAAAGTTGGCACCAATTTTTACTTAGATACCTTAACTAAATTTTGTTTATTTTAGACACTTCATGTCATGTCCCGTTGTGTCATTTTGACACTTTTTACTGACATGGCATAGTGAGTGTAATACACTCAATACCAACGTGTAAAAGACTCATTTAATCATTTTTTTTTCATTTTCTTCCTCATTTTTCAGCCACCATCTCTCAAAACTTGAACTCCTTCCATGGAGAAATAGTTTTGATGATGCCACAGACAAAAAAATGAATTTCAAGACGAAAAGATTTCACAAAATAAACAAATTTCAACCCACTAAAAGGGCCACGATTCATTATGTCATAAAGAAAAAGGGAAAAAATCTTGAAAAACGATGGATGAGATGGGAGAGGGGTGAAGAAGACGATGTGGGTAGGGAAAGGGTTGGGGTTAGGGTGGGCGTATGTGGAGAAGACGTTGGGTGGGTGGGGGAATAGTGGAGAAGACGATTTGGATGGGTGGGGCGGAAAGGATGACCTTGTTGGGGTTGGATTGTTTTTTATTTTTGATTTTTGTGTAAAAAGATCCACATGTCATTTAGTCATTGGCTACTTCTTCATTCTACTAAAATATTATTATTTAAAAATTATTTTTAATATATATGTCATATGGTTTTATAAAATTTGCCACTTTGATACGTCATCGGCGAATGTATTACACATACCTTATATATTTGACTGATTGTTAAAAAATGTTAAAATGACATAATGCAGTATGACATGAGATATCTAAAATGAACAAAGTTTAATTAAAATGTCTAAATGAAAATTGATGTCAACTTTAAGAGGTCACCGATGAATTAGACGATCTAAATTTGCAACACTAGTGGTATAATTAGAACATACATTCTCCAAGTAAAGCAATTATTTCTTGCTGCAAAGATAGAGACTTATGATTGATTGATTGATTTGATTTGATTGTGAATTTGATTAATATTTGACATTTAAAGCTGCTAAAAAAAGAAATATAAAATATCACCTATTTCAAGAGCCATTGGATTGGTTTTGCCATGCCCAAATAATTTAATGGAATCCAAGGGAAGTAGCTGTGCACATAATTACACACTTGGATAGTATGGTTACTGAGATTCAGTAATTTTGGTATTACTTTAATAAGACAAAAGGTAAATTTTTGGTATTCATGCTTGTGGTGGAAACATAAGCTAGAGGGAGCGTTAAGATGTCACGTAGTGTTCATCTTATTAAAATTTTAATGTCACGTGGGATTGAATGAACACATTTGACAATCTCAAAGAAGGAAGGGTATAATTTAACTATTGACTTAACGTCAAGGGTATGTATTCTGGTACAGTTAGTATAACAAAGGGTAAAGTTGGTCTTTTTTGTATAGTAAATGAATAAATATGACTCATTATATCTTTGACAGGTGATTTATAAGAATGATCTTAGAGGTGAATGTTTTTAAACTTTTGATCATGTTTGTCCCATGAACAAACCTTCTACTTTAAATTTTTTTAAGTTTTGACCTTAAAGATTTACCTCAGGCACTTTTTAAAATATAGGTTGAATGTCACGGACTTAGAGTTTTCGCTAAGACTCCGTGCGGCGCTTAACAACTTACTCACTACTCTTTCAAGATCTTGCAAGCTCAAGCAAGCCTTTAAGACTACGATCGCTAAGACAATGTAAAGAAAGACTTAGAAAGAACAAGAAAGCTTTTGGAAGAAGACTTTTGTATTTGCTTGGAAGAATGTTTTACAAGTTGAGTGATGCCTTGCAAATGGTTGACACCTCTATTTATACTACCACCTAAGAGCTAAAGTGTAAATTAAATTCTACATTGTCTAGGACCTTCTCTAGCCTTCTTGAAAAATCTAAAGGATTCTAGAGTTCTCCGCAAGTCTCTCCTCAACTCTAGAACCTTCTGCCTCTATCCGGATGCAAAATCGGACTGGCAAAGTGGCGGGACGTCACACTGAAACATGTGAAATCAAAGGCATTACTTGAATGCTACTGCAAGTACATGCAAAAAATTATCAAAAGAGCTGTATTTGCTAGAGAATTGGGCGTTCCGATCGTAATGCATGACTACTTAGCGGAGGGATTCACCGAAAATACTATCTTGACTCATTATTGCCGAGATAATGGTCAAAAAAGCCGAATCAAAAGCTTAAAATTAATTATTTTCAAGCTCGAGTGTGATTTTCTTCTTTATATGGAGATCCATTTATTATTATTGTATATTGGAGATAACATGATATAACTTATACAACGGCCCAACTTCCTCTTTTTTAAGAGCAACCTTCAATAATGAATATAGTTGGAGCTTTATTATAGATTTATAACTAAAGTTATCTTAATTACGATTCAAAGTTATGTGTTAAAAGTAGAGGTGATGGGAAAGGATGGAGAGATGTGAGCGTGATTTGAGAAAAAGGGGGACGAGAAGCGAGAGAGAGGTTGAATACATATTGTATTCGTTGTATTAGGTATTATCACCAAGACAATTAATTTGTATCAACAAATATAATTGTGTCAAGTGTATCAACAAATACAACTTGTATCAATGAGTACAATTGCATCAAAGAATACAATTGTATCAAGTTGTATCTAGTGTATTTGTTCCTTGTATATCCACTATGTATCAAGTGTACTTATTAACGAGTAAAATTCTATTAAGTGTATCAACAAATACAATTTATATCAAACATCACAGTTGTATCAATGAATATAATTGTGTCAAGTGTATTAACGAATACAATTTGTATCAGTAAGTACAATTGCTTCAATATTAATATTCTCAATAGCTGCTTCACATATGAGTTTGATTTTTTTTTTATGGACCTAACACATCTTTCTTGATAATGAACGATGGTTAGATCCAATCCTAAAACCTCCCTCTACACTAATAACATGTTGAAGTGTATGAGTACCTCATTTTAACACACTTCTATTTATATTCGTAATAAATTAATGTCAATCCTTTTGAAACATACCAAAAAAATAATAGGAAACACCAGAAGCATGTTGATACTTGAACCTTCTACTAGATTCTGGAAAAATCCTTCTTAATATATTCGTTAAACTACATAGTCCACTCCCCTTTACTAGCAATAAAAATTAACAAAACTATTTCTCATTGTGTACGTGCATATGCAAGTGCCATATATTATAACTTAATTTAGAGGAGATGCATATAATACATCACTTTAAGAGGGTGTCTGGATTGACTTAAAAATTGGTCAAATCTATATTTAAGTCAGTTTTTTACTTTTGAAAATGTTTGACAAATATAAAAATAATTTAAAATAAGTAAAAAATGACATAATATAAGTTAGGAAGTGTTTGACGAGAAGGTAAAAATGACTTAAAATAAGTCAAAAATAAAAAAATAGATCTCTCTTTACTTTTTATTTTGTGACTTAAAAATCATTTAATTTGACTTAAAAACTATTTTTTTTAAGCGAATCAAAACAGACTCTAATTAATTTGAATGCCATGAAATGGTGTCAACACAAGACAAAAAGATGCATGTCGAAGTCACGTACCAGAATTTATCTTTTTGTTGAAAGCAATTTATAAAAGCAGATATCACACCTTCTTGAAGTTATAAGTTAACAAGCTGCAACTAAACAAAAAAATAAAAATAAAAGAAGAAAAATTGTTATAAATCACAATTCATTAGCTTTAGCATAATTAAAAAGGCAAGGAACAAATCTAACCTTTGAGACATGTATTTGTATTAAGAAAATGTCTCTGATCCCCTATAGTTTTAATAGGGAAATTATAATGAAAGAATTAGGTACTAAAGACTGATCAAATTTGATTTTTGCTTGTGTGTTTTTTAGCTTGGTTACTTATAGAATGTTTTTCCTAAGTGGAACTTTTAGACTACGCCTATTTAATTTTTGGACCATTGAAATATTAATTAGTTTTAAAACATATCAGAATATAGCTACACGTTAGATACCATGTAAATACTCCCTCCCTCCTATTTTTTATGTCATCTTTTTACTTTGTACTTGCATTAAGAAATGATGTAACTTTATCCTTCTACCTTTATTTAATGTTTTCTTAAGTCAACTTTATTAATAAATGACAAGATTAATTACATATTCTATCAAGGGTATAATAGGCAAAATATGATAATTTATGCATAAATTTTATAAAATGACAAGTATTGTGATCCATCTATTTATAAAAAGGAATGACATATAAAATGAGACAGAGGGAGTAATTACTAGTACTATGTGTTTACTTGACTCGATATGTTGTGTCGCACAATTAAAATAAGACTTATTAAGGTGAGGCCGGAACTTTGAAAATTGAGTAATCTTTGATAAGAAATAGGCCTAATCCATTGGTGGCCCTCTAAAGTTGGCACGATGTTTCACTTAGACACTTTTACTAGACAATGTTCATTTTAGACACTTTAACTAGACAATGTTCATTTTAAACACCTGATGTAGAATCCCGCTATGTCATTTTGACACTTTTTTTAATATCAGCAAAAATATATAAAGTGTGTGTTACACTCGCGAATGACATGTAAAATGACGAATTAAATGATGACATTTGTCATTTGTATCAAAAGTAATTATTAAATAATTACTTTTGAATAAAAATAAAAACTGGCCAATGAATTAATGACACATAATATTTTTATCCAAATAATTAAAAAATATTTTTTAAAAAACAAATAAAAGAACCAACCCCTAATTGTCTTCTCCAGGGGGGGGGGGGGGGGGGGGGGGGGGGGGGGGGGGGGGGGGGGGGGGGGGGGGGGGGGGGGGGGGGGGGGGGGGGGGGGGGGGGGGGGGGGG
>JAJOOR010004652.1:0-43211 GCA_036250505.1 Solanum acaule
TATATATATATATATAAATAGTCCATAGAAATAGTTATTGGAGGAGATCAATCATAGGGCATCAAGTATAAAGAAAGTCAATAATTTTTAGGGTTCTTTTCTTTCCTTCAGCTTAAGGGGAAGTTTCGCAGGTTTGTGAAGATAGATTCTCGTCACTCAGTTTTCGGAGCTGAGCCAACTGATTCAGTGGTCTCCCTCTCTCCCTATACTTCGAACTTCTTTTCTTAGACATTAGTAACTAAATGTTTTTGTTCTGGGGCTGTGGCTATAGGTAATTGTTGAACATCGATTGTTTTGAATTAATAATGGTTATCGCTTAAATTACTTTTGTATTCTTATTTTAGTATTTAATGCTTGATCACCATAGAGATAAATATATTGTCTACTCTTAAACTCGAGAGACGCTAAGGTAGATAGACCAAATGATACAGAAAGCTTGATCTTCCATTAAATTGAGTTGATTTGTGTTTAGGAGTGACGCCCGGATGAACACCTAGCTTGGTTATGAAAAAATATGAAATATAAATGCTCGCCAATTAGGACTGTTTATCCCCGCTCAACGATGTAGTTAGACATCTAATTGGAGTAGGCGATTAGAGGTCGGGAGACCATGATATCAACCCTCTAAATCAGTAATTTGATAACCGTAGTTAATTCATGCATGAGATGTGAGACATGAAACCCTATACCTGCTGCAACCCTGGAATTTTCCAACTATTGTAAGTAATCTTATTATTTAATTCCTGTATTCTTTTCTTTTCAAATAAAAATCAAGCACTTTTTGCACTCTTAAATAAATAACTAGACTAGTATAATTTAGTAAATAGTTAATTGACAAGTCCTTTGGGTTCGATAATCCGGTTCTTTTAAGAGTCACTATATTACTTTCGCGACCACGTACACTTGCGTGTGCAATTGGAAGAAATAATATGCCTATGTGAAAGATTTGTTTATGATTTTATATTAATCTAGTAAAATTTAGTTTCAAAAGACGCGGTATAATAAATGTGTGAATAAATAAGGCCAAAATCCTTAAAATAATTAAGGATAAATTACTAAAATACACACACTTAGTTAACATATTCTCTATATTTCCCGACTATTTCAAAAAAATACAAAAATCCCTATTTCTCCCACAAAACAAAACTTCTGAATACATTTTTCTTGAAGAAGTCCCAACCTACGCTTCCCACCCCTAAATTTACTCCTCTAATTTCTCCACATATTTATTATTGTTCAAGAACACCCAACCAACGTTTTCCACTCCTAAATTTACTCCTCTATTTTGTTCCCAGATTCATTTCAATTATCACATTCTTCCAATTTTGAATTTCAGACGATTTCTCTCTCCATTCAACCAATTTCAGAGTTTGTAATAGGTAGTCTCTTCCTCTTCAAATTTCTTCTTAGTTTTTTCTTCGATTTTCTAATACTTTATGGATCCTCCTTCATTTAGTATTGGAATTACCCAAATAGTCACACCTAACACTAATCGAATCTTTGATTATGAAGATTCCAACTGGAGAGAAAACAGGTCTAAGAGGTTGCATGATCATCAAACAATGGCTAACCAAAGTTCAAAGAAGGAGAAAGCTAAAAAGGAGGTACATGCATCATCGGAAGCAAAAGTGGCAAAAACACCAAAGAAAAGGGATAGAAAGGTTGCCCCAGCCATATCCCGAGCTGCACTACCCACTGTATGTATTTTAATATTTTTTGTCTTTATTTTTAATATTATGTATTCACATGTTCTTATTTGCTTTATAGTAGATACATTATTGTTAAAAAAATTTATTATGAATATTGGTTGAAATCTAATTTTCTAACACAAAAATTCTAATATTTGGTACATATTGTTGATTTATAACAACTAATGTATCAAAAAGTTAAAATTCAAATAATGAGATAGAATGGTTGATATTTATGATTAATGTATCAAATGTTGAATTGCAGAATATGAATTATGTAATTAAACAGATTCCGAAACAGTTCCTTAAGTTTTGCCCTACTCACAATATAAATTTCAGTCAAGACTTAGTGTTGTCAATAGGGGATGAAGGTATTCAATTATTCAAGGATACTATATTTGATCCATATCTGAGTATTCTCAAATGCAACTACCAAGGTCAGATCCCAAATGTGATAGCCTGCCAGTATTGTATTACTCTTTCTTTAATTTTTGTATCTAATTCATTTTTATAATTAATCTTCTTATTTTTTGGAGTGAGTGCGGAATATTCGTAGTTGTATTTGCTGAATTCTTGAGCGACGAAATCAACATCCCATATAATGGTTTTCGAGGTGAATATTTTCGCAAAAGATATGCAACACTGTTATGGAAGTATGGTATCGACAGGGCTAAGGCGGGATATGTTAGCGATAATGATGACCCTATAAGGCTGAAGTGTGACTTAACTCCAGCTTCAGAAAATGAACTTGTTAATATAGACTACTTTTCTATGTTCCTGTTCACAGACAGGTGTTGATGTTTATTTGTTTTTTAAGATATGTTAATTAGTGTTTTGGAGTATTTATTACCCTTTTAACATAATACTTCTAAATTTGAAGAGTTATTATGTTTAAAATTGTTTATTTTCGCTTTTAATTTTGTGTTCAATATAGGTAGTACTTTAGAAAATTTTGTATCCGATAAGTATGGTACACATCACTACAAATTTACAAAACAATTATTATGTACATGATACATAATTGCATACAAAATAACAAACTTGTTTGTATCACAAATCTTCATACTATATATTTTATACTTGATACACGCCAATTAATTGAAAAAATTAAATATCTTTTTACATGCTGACTCTTACAACATTGGTACAAATCACAACACTTGATACTATATTCTTAAATGATATGAATTATCAAAAAGAAATTTATATATATTACACACAATAATTTTGTATCATGATAAGAAAATCACAATTTTATTAAGTATCACAACACGTGTTACTATATTGTTAAACTTGATACAATCCCATATAATTTTAATATATTTAGTAAATTTTACATGTTGTCTCTTATACCTTTGGGTACAAATCTCAGCACTTGATACTAATTGACTATTTGATGCAAAAATTTCACAAATTTAAGTATCATATCCACAATATATATATATATATATATATATATATATATAAGATTAATATATTAAGTATCACAAAACATACTATATTGTTAGACTTATACAATTCGATATACTTTCAATATATTTAGTAAATTTTACATGCTGTCTCTTATACCCTTGCGTACAAATCTCAGCACTTGATACTAATTGACTATTCGATGCAAAAAGTTTCACAAATTTAAGTATAGATACACAATATATATATATATATATATACAAAATTAACTTTATCAGAGTTTAACAATAAAAAAATATAAATAGAATTGATAAACGTGCTATTTCAATTTATTGCATCAGAAACTAGTAAGATAAAAGAACCTTGTAATGTATATGTTTGTAACCATGGAAAGAAATGATACACTTTGAGAATTATTATACATGAAAAAATCAAAGTACTCCAAAAAAAATAAGCATCACGAATCTTTCGGGAAGAAAGTACATGTTCTTCTATTGTGACCTTCTTGTCCACAACGTCCACAACAATTCGTGTTTGCGGTTAGCTTTTCATCTGGATTTTTCTTCCTTTTTTTTCTTGGTCTACCAGACAGTCTTTTGTATCTTGGTGGAAAGAAAACTTCTTCCAAAACACTTTCCGAAACTGTTCAATCACTTTTGTCCGGCATTGATTTCATTGAAACTGCATATGTGTTTGCTAATGCATCAGGTTTATAGTAATCAGAGTAGTAGGCAGTGTCCACATGATTTTACAACTTTCACTTACAAATCAACAAAATGATACAAAAACACACAGATGTATCACAATTACCCATACCTCTCCAATGATACATGATACTTTGTAATTATTCCGCATTGATACACAAATATATAAAACCAGCAATTATAATTCAGCACTAATCCTACATGATGCAACAAGATTGTCTATAAAGTGTGTAAACAATAATGTATCATGAACAACATTTTTATACCAACAAATTATAAAAATAAAAGAAATATATCAGATCTGTGTATCATGAGATTATTTGTTCAAATATATTTTCTTATCAGACCGTTTAACTCTAAAATTGAAGATATGCTTTATTTTGTATTTTGCCATTACCGCCACAAGAGTTGATTTATCCTTGTACAATTGTTTCGTCTTCATCTCTGAGATATTTGTATCTAATATATAATTTGCTATCTCCATCTCTGGTATGTAATAGGAATCACCAATTTTCGATTCAACAATGCTTAGAGCATTTGCGTCCCTTTTTACACCTTCAACACACACAATTGCACCACTGCTTGCATCAAAACTTTGTATCTTTTCATCACTTATATCAGACGTATCGATGCATAGTGGATACATACTGAATCCAACCTCCTGCTTCTTTATTTCTACGTACAACTTCACTCTCATATCATTCGTAATTACCTTCTACAATGTATCGAATCTCAACATTTTTTTTCAATTCATCAATATTCAATTCAGCTGCAAAATCGAAATATTCATTCACAAAATCTCCTTGAAACAAAATTTTGAAGCATGTTTCTGCAGTTTTTTTTAGAGGAACATGGAGAAATAATTTAA
The DNA here is from genome assembly GCA_036250505.1 of Solanum acaule. Classification (NCBI taxonomy): domain Eukaryota; kingdom Viridiplantae; phylum Streptophyta; class Magnoliopsida; order Solanales; family Solanaceae; genus Solanum; species Solanum acaule. Next base: position 4,671 of record JAJOOR010004652.1, read on the forward strand.
AATTTCAATTTAATAATTCTGTTAGCATTTGATACTGATTGATAGTGATTGTTTGAAACCAATAGATTAAGCATAATTTGGGGGATTTACTAACGTTGGTGTATTTGGGGGGATTTAATTAAATTTTCAGGATCTTATCCCTTACTTTACGCAATAAACAGATAATACATGTATCAAATATTATGTATCAGACGGCTTAATGATGTATTCGAAAGGGAATAAAAAAGAAGGGATTTTTGTAATTTGTGAAAGAGTAGGGAAATAAGGTAATTTGTGTATTACACTATGTGGTTTGCATAATTTTTACAATAATTAAACACAAGTGATGGGAACCCAACTTTGAGTTAGTATACACTCTAACAATACAGGTTCAATGGGTAATAACAAGTTACTTTGTGTTGCTAAAGCCCAAGTCTTCTCTTTAGTGCCTTGATTCAAGTGTACTGCATAATGTTATGTGAGAAGTGGAGGAGTTGTGAAATGCTTGAAATAACAAGGGTATAATGACAAACTCCATAGTGCAGACTGTTACACAAAGGTTGAATTAATTCTTAATGAAATTAGTAAATGTCTACAGTAACAAGGACATAGTAGCTAATTTCACCAATATGTATATTGAAGTGGTGTCGCTTCAAGCAAGATCTAAATGATTGGTCTTGTAAATATTCATGAAATCAGGATGAGCTCATGGCCATAAACATGCTAAAGCAAATACTGAGCTTTCTAAACTATAAATAATATTATGTGTGTGATATTTTTTATTTTGACACATGGAATTGTGGTTCAAGTATTTTAAGATACCAATTACTTTGTTAGAATTTTAAAGTAGTTTCACTAACATAAAGTTCAAATCTATTATAAGATGCTCTATGGATGTATGATATTATGAGAAATGTTACAAATTAGTGGGGGATTGTTGGATATTTTGTAATATATAGAGGTCTTAGATTGAATAGACACATGTTTCCGTGAAAGAACATGATTGTTATTAAAAGTCAACCGTTCATGAAAGAACATGAATCTTATGAAGAGTCATCTCTTAAGTTCTATAAATATAAAGACTCTCTAGAAGTAGCTTAGAAAAATCTGCATGTATAAACAAAGAGTTTTGTTGTATCTTGAAGGAATTTGTTTGTATTTCCCCCAAATGTATACATATAATATCTCTTTAAATAAAGTAATTACACGCTTCAAAACCATCTTCTTATTCTTTAACTATACGAAAAAGGGCCAAAAATACTCTTGGACTATCCGAAAAGGTTCAAATATACCCTTCATCCACTTATTTGTCTAAAAATACCCCTCACTCCACCTTTTTGGTCCACCCTTACCCTTAAAACTAACAATTTTTTCTTAAATTGTTTTTATTATTATTTTTTATTATGTGGCAGATTTCTATTTGCTAAAGTTAAAACCCCACCTTCAGCCCTTTATTTAACCCACCCCATGACCCAATTACCCATCTAATTAAAGCACCCGACCCTTTACTAATAACATTATTATATATAACTGAATTTATAAATATTAGAAAAGCTTATTTATAGAATTTTAATCTAACATTGTTTAATTTTAATTTTTGTGTCCTAGCCAAATACTGATATTAATGAAAATTGAATTGTTATTAGAATTATTTTTGGACCTAGACTAATTACAGAAACTTTCACTAAAATATAAACAAAAGTTAAAAAAATTCTTTATTATTTATGATAATTTAATATTGAAATTTTGTTCCCAAACTATATTTTTCGAGTAACAAATTTTTTTTTTTATATATATATCATGTAATTTTTTTGAGAAAATTTTAGTGAACCACTCGCTACTGTCGCCCATGAAGAAATGGATGCGGCTCCTTCTCATAAAACAAAAGAAGTACATTTTAGTTTTTTTTTTGTTTGAGCAAAAATATCATTCTGATTTACTCAATACAACATCAGTTCAAAAAATGATGCAAGAGAGACTTGTTCTTCTCATGCAGAAACAAAAGATTTTAGACATAAATGAATAGGGAAAATACATTCGGTATAACTTCACAACTCAAATCATACAATGCTCCTTTCGTGATACACATAATGAAAAATGCACAATAATTTTCCCAGAAAACAGTCAATTGAAGAACCATTCACCATAAATGTTTCCAAATGAAAGGGGACGGGTGTTTGAATTAAATGGGTAATTGGGTCATAGGGTGGTTAAATTAAGGAGTGAAGGTGGGGTTTAATTTCAGCAAATAGAAATCTGCCACATCATAAATAGTAATAATAAAATTAATTTAATAAAAGTCTGTTAGTTTTAAGGGTAAGGGTGGACAAAAAAGGTAGAGTGAGGGGTATTTTAAGCTAAATAGGTAGATGAAGAGTATATTTGAACCTTTTCGGATAGTCCAAGGGTATTTTTGGCCATTTTCCGTAAATTATATTTCCTATTATTTTTTCTAGGGCAAAGGGTCAAAAATACCCCTCAACTTTGGTTTATTAGTTGACTTTACCCTCGCCGTTAAAATGAAGTTAATTTTACCCCTCCCGTTACTAATTTCACCAAATTTATCCCTCTTTAGACGGAATCCCCAAAATTGACCCGAATTTTAAAAAAAACCTATTCCCTATTTTAACCCAATGACCCGATCCCATTTAGAATAACCCGGTTAACCCTATTTTACCCATTCTCCCAAATTTCCTTTACCCATTTACCCATTCTCTCTCTTTTTCTCCATCAGAAGCTAAGTCTAAAAACAGATTGATGAGTTGAAGAAAAGGCAACCTAGTTTCTCCATCAGAATTTGTACTAATCGTTGTTAAGGTATCGAATTGAACAAATCTTCTTTGATTATTGTCTTTCTATAACATTTAGTTGTTGATTACGAGTTAGGGTTTGTCTCCAAATTTCTGGCTCATTTGTTTGCCTTTTTACCGATATGTGTTACGATATGTTAGTTAGGGTTAGTGGGTATCAGTGTTTCTGACTCTTTTGTTTGCCTTTTTTATCGATGTATAATACGATCTGTTAGTTAGGATTTGTGGGTATCTGTCTTTGGGTTTTTTGTTTCACTTTTTACATCTAAAATTAAACGATTTGTTACTTTAATTGTTGATTTACGAGTGTTGATGTTGTGGGTTAAGGTTTTTGAGTTATAGATTTACCTTTTTACATCTAAAACTTCACGATTTGTTAGTTATTTATTGTTGTTTTATGATTTAGGGTTTGTGGGTAGGTTTTAGGGTATTGTATGAATTTGGAGGAGGTGATTTAGGTTTTGGAGATGTTATTGAATATGGATTGATTTCTGGTCCCAATATCTAATTGGGAAATTCTTGATTGAATATGGTCCCTTTTTGACGTGGAGCCAATAATTTATTATTGAATGTGGTCCCTTTTTGTCCAAAGTTTTTAGTTATTTGTTTGCTTTTTTACAGTTTGTTAATGTTTATTCTTATTGAATGTGGTCCCTATTGTTGTCTTTGTGTACCTTTTCCTTTTAGGAGTTTTGTTAATGTTATTACTACTTTTGAAAGTTGTTAATGTTGTCTTTGTGTGCTTTTATTGTGTGCATTTTTATGTGTTCTATTTTTTCCTTCTTAGTTATTTTGTCTCATTCATGCTTTTGGAAGTTGTTAATGTTTCTTCTTGTGTGCCTTAGGTTGCCTAAAATGGTTTTGGTTGATCTAGTATTTCACTATGGTGGGAAATGGATAAGAGAGCCTAAATTGCTCTATGAGAGGAAACTTGTTCACAAATGGGAAGGTTATGATTCTGATCTCTTATCTTATATAAATATTACTAATGAGTACATTGATATATTAGGCTATGTGGGTGTGCAACATTTAATAGTATCTGTCCCTTCTGGAAAATACTATGAAATAGAAGGTGATGAGGGGATTAGGACATTATTGTCATTTGTTAATGATAAATTTGATGTAATTAATTTATTTGTTGTTGAGGATTGTGAGTTAGATGTTGATGTTGAGAATATAACCAAAATGTTAAAGACTATGGTAGTTATTGATGATGTATCTACTGATTGTACTTCTGATGGTACTGAAAATAATAGTGATACTTCTAGTGATAACTCTGATTATAATTCTGAAGAATTGGAGGTTCTTGCACAAGAAAGGAGGAGGGTAATTGATGGTAGCTTATTGAATTACAAAGATTTACACAAGTCAATGACATTTAAGGATATAGCTGAAGCTAGAAGATACATTAATTTGCATTCATTGGCAAATGGCTATAATTTAACCATTAAAAAAAGTGACAGAAAAAGATTTAGGGTTGTTTGCAAAGAAAAATGCAACTTTGTATGTCTAATTTCTGGTGAAAGCATGCTGCCGGTGTTAGAGTGAAAACATTGAAAGGAGAGCATAATAAATGTAATGATCCATGTGGCAACTACAATGTTAGTGCAACTACAATTGTCTTTTACTTTAAGGAGAAATTGCAGGCTAATCCCAAATACAAGATAAAGGAAATGAGAGTTGATATGAAAACTGCTTTCAACATTAAGACTCATTTGAAAAGTGTAAGAGAGCTAAAAGAATGATTTTGGAGGATATGAAAGGCAGTTTTTGTGATGATTATAAGAAACTTATTGGGTATGCAAATGCTTTAAAAGAGAGTAATCTAGGGACTGATGTTGTCCTTAAGGTTTCAAGAAATCCATTACAAGATGGAAAAAGAAAATTTTCGAGGATGTACATTTGTTTTGAAGCATTGAATAATGGATTTAAGAATGCGTTGAGACCTTTCATTGACCTAGATGGTACATTTTTAAAGGGTAAAGCTAAAGGTCAATTGTTATGTGCTATTGGTCAAGACTCAATGAACCATTTCTATCCTATTGCTTGGGCTATTGTGGACAGACAGTGCAAGGCATCTTGGGTGTGGTTCTTGAAATTGCTTCAGAAGTCTCTAATTATCAATAGTGGAGAAGGAATCGCATTCATGTCTAATATGCAAAAGGTAAATTCTCATGTCTGTCACTTCTTTATTCATTCTTACTGTATCTTTATTTGTTGTCTTATGTATTTTCATTGGTCTTTTATATATTTATGACTGATAAACAGGGATTAATTGAAGCTGTTAATTTTTTTTTACCTAATGCTATCCATAGATTTTGTGTGAGACACATAGAGGCTAATTAGGGAAAAAAATGTAAGAGATCTAAAATGATGACTAAGGTATTGTGGTGGTGTGCATGGAGCACCTACAAAGAGGAGTTGGATGATTATTTGAGGACACTAGGTCAACTGTCTGAAGAAGCAAAAGACCATTTATTGCATTTTCCAAAACAAACTTGGTGTAGAGTGTTTTTTGACATTGTTTGCAAGAATAGTAAAGTAGAAAACAATTTGGCTGAGTCATTCAACTCTTGGATCTTAGAAGCAAGAAACAAGCCAATAATTGGTATGCTTGAGGATATAAGAATCAAAGTTATGACCACGTTTGTCAAAAGTGAAGATGAGCTGATGACTTAGAACTGTGATTGGAGTCTTACAGCTATTGAAATGTACAATGAATTCTTGAAGATTGCTAATGTGTGTGAATTAAATTTCAATGGAGATGATGGATTTGAGGTAAGTAAAGCAAATGACAGACACATTGTCAATTTGGCAGCTAAGAAATGCACCTATAGGGTGTGGGATCTTACTGGAATACCATGTCCTTATTCAATCAAGGCTCTTCTTTACAAGAATCTTGATCCATTGAAAGAGATTCACTGGTGGTACTCTAAGGAGGCATATCTTTTGACTTACCATTGTAAGCTATAACCAGTGCCTGGTCAAAAGTTCTGGAAAATTGAAGTAGAACAAGCAATAGAACCACCAGAATTGGTAAACTTAGCTGGCAAACCTAGAATGAATAGGAAAGGAGATAAAGATGAAGCACTTAAGAGACAAACTGAGTGGGTTGCTCCTAGAAGAGGGAGAAAAATGACATGTTCAAATTGTGGGATTCCTGGACACAATGCAATAGGTTGCCATAAGGTAAACATTTCATTGTGATTTTTCTGTTATTTTATCAGTTTAATCAGAATAATGAAGAAGGCACTTCTAATACTGGACAGGTTAAGAGTAAGAAGCAAAAGGTAATTGTCTCACTTCTAATACTGTAATTGTCTCACTTATTGCTATGCAATCCATCTTTAAAATGCATATTTTCAGATAAACCAAGGCATGGGTGAAAGCACCTCCAAGGCTGGACAGTTAAAGAGAAAAAAGGGAAAGGTAAAGAGGCTAAACAATTTTCTTATATTAGATGGATAAACATCTACTGTATAGTCAGTATTGTGATATGTTAAAGATGAAATATTTTTTCTTTTCTTATATTAGATGGATAAATAATGTGACAAGGGAAAAAAAGCAAACAAATGAGAGGCATAAGACATTAATTGATGAAGAAGATGTTGAGTATCCAGCACCTACTCAAGATTGTGGAGGACTTCCCCTTGACTGTTCTCCAATTGCTGCAACAGTGGAGGACTTCCCCTTGACAACTCCACAACCTACTCAATATTGTGCATCAGATGAAGATGAAGATTTTGGTCTTGATGTTGAGGATGGCATGCCATGGAAGCCAAGAGATTTTTCAGAGTTGAATTCTGGAATCCAACAAAGACGGAAACAGGCACAACCTACAGGATCAAGAAGAATTAACTTCCTTGGAGATGGTCCGAGTGTACCAAGTGACTTGTATGCACCAAAGGGACTTACATGGAAAGGGAATGTATCTGGAACTGGCAGAATTTTGGAGCAATTAAGAAAGGAAAATGTATGAAAGTTGAACAATTTAGTGACTTATTTTACAAGACTAATGCTTAGTATATATCATTTTGGTCTTTTAATCAGATGGATATGTGATCTAACAAGGAAAAGAAACAAGCCAAAGAGAGGCATACAACACTACTAATTTATGAAGAAGATGTTGAGGACTTTCCCTTGACAGCTCCACAACCTACTCAAGATTGTGCGTCAGATGAAGATGAAAATTTTGGTCTTGATGTTGAGGATGACATTCCATAGAAGCCAAGAGATTTTTTAGAGTTGAATTCTAGAATCCAACAAAGACAAAAACAGGCACAACCTACAGGATCAAGAAGAATCAGCGTCCTTGGAGATGGTCCGAGTGTACCAAGTGACTTGTATGCACCAAAGGGACTTACATTGAAGGACAATGCATCTATTACCAAAAGAATGTTTGAGCAATTAAGAGTGGAAAAACTTAAAAGGGTAATGATAAGGCACAAGAATGAGAAATTCAGTAATGAAGACAATATTTTGTATTTGCACTAACTTCTTTTGGGGTATGTACTGAACTAACTTCTCTATGTTCTTGACTGGAAACATCCATGGTGTTGCTCCTGCTGTTGTGACTGCTTGAGCCTTAATCAAGGAGATGATATTATAGTATTTAGTGTTGTCTTTTGTTATAACTCTGGATGGTTCTATGTTTTATTATCCACCTTGTTTTTATAAAGAAAACAAGAAATTCGTGCATATGGTGTTACTGGTGTAAGGCTATATGCCTATTTCTATCATATGGTGTTACTGGTGTAAGGCTATTGCATGGATCTTTTGGTTGTGTACATTATTAGCATCCAAGAGCACCTTTGAGCAGGTGTGAAATAGAAAAAAAGCAAGTATTCTAAGTACACTTTTAGAATTTGAAGTTATGTTTGAACATAATTTGCGCTGCAAAACGTGTATTTCCTGAAGATTTGTGATTCTATTCCCTCTTGCTTATTCATAAATGGATATGAAACATGATTTGAGATGTTGTGTCTAGGGACTTTTTCTTGTTTTCTTTATGAATGTGTCATGGGTTACACAATGTCACAAAGAATGTGATACACCAATTGTGTACTGGGAAGAGAAGACATCAAACATATATATCCATCAAGGTCCTTCATATTAGTACACAACCACAAAATCATTACTTCATATTATATCAATGCTTATGTCCTTCCATTACAACACCAAAATGAAGAACAAAAAGGTCCTTCCATTACAACACCAAAATGAAGTGAACTAACATCACAAAAGACACTAACAACTGAATTCACTAAACACTAATAACTAATGCTGAAAGTAAATACTAACAAAGGAAGTCACTTAGTCGTTAATGCAACTAGAAATCCAACAAAAAGAAAACATGAAATCATAACTTTGTACTTTATCTTGTGATTCCCGGATTAGATATAGTACTCGAAATCAGTGTTTTGACCACCAAACCACAAGCACATTTTCTTTGAGACGAATAACTATTTTGTGACATTTTCTAAGAAGAAAAATCAGAGGTGAATGAAAGAGAGATGCAGGAAGAACAATGGAAAATTTGGGAGAAAAGGAGATTATCTATTCAAAGAGAGAATGGGTAAATGGGTAAAGGAAATTTGGGAGAATGGGTAAAATAGGGTTAATCGGGTAATTCGAAATGGGGTCGGGTCATTGGGTTAAAATAGGGAATAGGGTTTTTTTTTAAAATTCGGGTCAATTTTGTGGATTCCGTCTAGAGAGGGGTAAATTTGATGAAATTAGTAATGGGATGGGTAAAATTAACTTCATTTTAACGGCGAGGGTAAAGTCAACTAATAAACCAAAGTTGAGGGGTATTTTTGACTCTTAGCTCTTTTTTCTAACAATACTCACTCTAATAAACTTGAAGGACCAAACTAATACTCCATCCGTTTAAGAAAGAATGACCTCCTTTTTTTTTTAGTTTGTTTAAAAAAGAATGACCTTTTTTTTTTGTAACATTTTACTTTCAACTTTTCACTTGGTATGTTTAAAACCACAAAGATTAAAGGATAATTTTGTACATTGACATAACTTTAATTTAAAATTATAAAATTTAAAAGTCTTTTTTATTTTCTTAAATTTTGTGTTAGCAAGGGTGAAGTGATCAAGAGAAGTTGTCCCTCGTGATCAATCCGAAGCGCTACTAACTCTTCTTGACGATCAAGTAAAGGTCAAATCAAACTAGCAATCTTTTTAAGATGGAGGGAGTAACTAGTAATGACTATGAAAGAGGAGAGTATTTTTGTCATTAACTCCAACTCCAAATAAGGAATAGTAAATTTTATCGGATCAAGTAGGGAGTAGTAGAGTATATAAAAACCAAATAAATGTTAGAAGAAGATAGATCTCTTCAACTCCATTGAAAAGAACCATGAACGTTGAAGAAGAGGTTGAACGACTCAAAGAAGAGATCAAGCGACTCGGCATAGCCCAAGATGATGGTTCTTACAAGGTACCTTTTTTCTTCCCCAATTAAGAATTTTCGGAGCTTAGCGAAGCGATGCATTGTTCAATTGCATATAGATCAACTGTAATACATTTTGTGCAGAGATGGGATGGATCTTACATATAAGCAGTGACCACTGTCTAGAATTATTTCTTTTTTTTGGAACGAACAACTTTCACAACGTTATGTAGTGGAAATTGGATAAAGAATATGCTTCTTGCGTGATCCATTTCAATTAGATATCAGATCTGTAATGCATTTTGTATGAAGACAGATCCAGCATATAAACATTACCCATCTTCAAACTTGATCACTTATTGATGCTAAGGAACTGATTATCAATTAATTAACCCCAACCTTGAATAGGGGTTGGGAATCAGCTGTCAGTTCACACAACTATGAATTTGTTGGACACTTTAATTGTTTTGCTTATACTTGTTGCCTGAATGCCTGATATATCATATAGAGATCCTTGAAATCTATGTGATGCCTGTTATTTCAACAAGAACAGAGATGAAACAGAAGGTTATGATGGCACAAGATCGTATCTTTTTGAGAATCCCTTGGGCATATGATATTAATTTTTTGTAAGCCCTCTTTTCATATCTGAGATAAAACTGGTTTAAACTCCGAAAAGAGGTAAAACTGGTTTAAACTCCGAAAAGAGGGCTTACTACATTTAGAGAAATTACTACCTATTTTGTTTCAGTATAGTCTCAAGAAACAAATCATGAGGATTAAGGTTAGATCATTGAATCAGGCAAATGCTGTTTTTTGTATCTGAATATATGATAGTCTGATATCACAATCGTTTTAAAAGGCTTATTTCATGCCTTTTGAAATGGATTGTTCTTGAAATCTATGGCGTTGTTGTTCAGGAATTAAAAACCATTTTTTCTGTCTAATTGGCTTAGCTTTGGATGGCATTCCCTTGTGTAGTTGTTTTCTGTTTCTGCTATCATTAGTAAGTCAGTGATTTGAGAAACAGTAGCAGCATAGGACTGTGATATCAACTAAACAAAAATAGACTAATGGAGTGCAAGTAATGTAAACAAAATTGATTTTGTGCCAGTCTCTCCCATATGAGTAGCTAGCCGTGCTTGATTGGAAGCTGGCTTTATCTCTGTTTTCATGGTTAATGTTTGAATATTAGTGTTGGAAAAATTTGATTCAAATTGCATTTAGCCTCCCGTCAAGATTATAATACTTATGTTTTGATGCTCTTTTTTTTTTAAAAAAATGTGGGTAAGTAGGGATGGTAATGGGGCGGGGTAGGTTATAGCAATTGCAGGGTGAAGCGGGGCGGGTACAAAAGGTTTTTGGAAAAAGAATATGCTGGGCAGGGAAGAATGAAAAATGTCACGTGATTGCCCCCTTTGGCCTAGTTTTTTTTTTAACTTTTACACACCACAAGAAGAGTGAAGTCATTATGCATGGTACTTTGGCACTACATGGAGGTTTTAAATAGGAAACCTTAGAGTTTAAGGGGGATAATAACAACGCCCCATAATTTAAGTATAAAAGTTGCAAAAGGCAGATAGTTTAGGAGAGCCCTAACTATAATCTAAAGTGATTGAATTGACTTGGTAGAATAGTTGTCATCTTAAACAAATACAAGGTGGCGTGATTAACGTTTATTCTGTTTGTGTTGTGAAGGTAACATTCGGAGTGCTGTTTAATGATGACAGATGTGCCAACATCTTTGAGGCGCTAGTTGGAACATTAAGGGCTGCAAAGAGAAGGAAATTCCTAACCTATGATGGTGAGCTCCTCCTCCAAGGTGTTCATGACAATGTTGAAATCATTCTCAAGCCACCACTTGTTACCACTTCATAAGTAACCAATGTTGTTGAATTATTCTACTTTTTAATTGGGAGCGTGTACAAGTTACTGGACGTGTCCTATTATTTTACCCTGAATGGTGTGTGTGTGCGCGTGTGAAAGATTCACTTAACTTCTATATTATTCACATCTCCCATTTATGCTGTGTAACAAGTTGTACGATAAGTGTAGAAAGAGCATATCGAAGATGTAATAGGAAGAAAGGGTGAATCATGAAATAAGATAAGAAATAGTTATCGGGCTCAAAAGGAAGGTTTGATAGCGGAGAGAGACTTATTGCTTGCTGCTTGCTTAGTTTTTCCATCATAACTCCATTTCTCAAAGCATAATTGCAATGCGTGTGTTGAGTATCAATTTTTATCCTTTCGTTTTAACCTCTAAAATAGAACGAAAGATGATTGATTACAGGACTCTGTATTTTACTGCAAGTATAATTATTCAGAAGTTTTTTTGTTTGTCAAATCTTGTTTTCTCTTTTGGGAATGACAAATGATAAGATTGTAAACATGCATTTGGAAAAGAGGGCGTGACAAAGGTTGTGGATGACCAAGAAAAGATAAGATTCTCTCCTTTGGTTGTGCGATAGGAGCGCAACTATGGCCAGTCACTACAGCAGTGGCTTATGGTTACCCCTGTGATTGGAAACGATAGCATCACCCCGAGTTCGAGTACCTCCAGAGTTGCTAAGCAACTTCAATTGAGAATTGAGATCGACTTGAAGTAGCTTGAAGGAGAATTCGACTGCATCCAAAGTGCAGCACGCTGATTGAGTAGATTCCAATGGAATAGTAAATGTTCCTACTCCCCACGCAACGGTTTTAGAGAAAGGTAAGGCTTCCCCTGATACGCGGGCTATCTCTTTGCTAATAATAGATCTGTGTCCACTCCAGGTGGTTGATGGATAAACTGTGATAATCCAGAGGGAGATCGCTAAATGGAACTGTAGTTGTTGTGACAGAAAATAAATGGGTAAATCACATAAATGTGCTATATTAAAAAAATACTTACCATCTATGACAATATAATTTTTCTAACTAAATATAACAATTTTTTTGAATTAAAAAATTGTACCGTCTATCTTCCTCTCTGTCCTTTTTTCTCTTCCTCCTTTTCTTCTTTTTATTTTTCTACTTCGTCGTCTCTTTTTGTGTCATTCTTTCTCTTCCTCCTCTCTTTTTTTTATTCTTTTTCTTCTTTTTGAAATTTTCATTTAAATAACTATTTTTAAATTAATTTTTTACCATATTTCACTATTTTTACCCAAAAACACTGCGAGAAGAGGAATAGAAAAATTGAAAATTTGTATAATATCATGTTCTCAAACAGAAATTTCAAATCTCTAAAATTACAGCAGCAAGAGTTTACCATTGATGGCCATTATAAAGCTTCAAATTTTGAATTCATTGTATGAATTTTATGAATTTGTGATTAGTTTAGATAGGTTGATCCTACAAATAATTGAAAATATCGTTTGGAGTTTATATCTCAATTTTAAGAGGATTTGGTTAAGTTTATAATTGATTTTAGGAGAATTTAGATTGAAACTCGAAAAAGGTGAATTTTATGGAACAATATCACAATTGTATTAAAGTTGTATTAGATATATTTCATAATTGTATTAAAATTGTATTAAAATCATGAAAAATACATTTACAATACATATTTCAAATTTCACTCATTTTTAGTGATATCAACCAAAATAATTTAAGTAACACACTTGTAATAAATTTATAATATAGGCACAATACATTTGTAATACATATTGCAAGCATCGCTCTTTTTCTTAGTGATACAAATCAAAATAATTTATAATATAGATATAATACATGTTTTATTCATGATTAGTACATTAATAATACATATTGCACACTTCACTCCTTTCTTAGTGACACCAACAAGAATAATTTAGGTAACACACTAATAATACATTTATAAGATATGCACAATACATTTTTAATACATGTTGCAACCATCCCTCATTTTCTTAGTGATAAATCAAAATAATTTATAAGACAAATATAATATAAGTTTTATTCATGAGCAATACATTTGTAATACATATTGCAATCGACACTCATTCTCTTAGTGATACAAATCAAAATAATTTTAAAGATACATATAATATAAGTTTTATTCATGAACAATACATTTATAATACATATTGCAAATTTTACTCTCTTCTTAGTGATACCAACCAAATGATTTAGGTAACACACTTATATTACATATATAATACATGCACACTACATTTTTAATACATATTGCAAACATCACTCATGTTCTTAGTGATACAAACCAAAATAATTTATAAGACACATATAATATATGTTTTATTCATGAATAATACAAGTTTAATTTAGTTTATAGATTATTGTCTTGTCTTTGGTTAGTTGCGTTTTTCATTTATTCTTAATTTTTCTCTTCTAATTCAACGTTAATATTGTGCAATATACTTTTAATGCAAATTTAATTCATTTTGTAGTTTATCATTTGTTACTATTAGATTACTTGTTTAATTCATTATTGATATAAGTTTAATTTACTCTATATATCATTGGCTGGTCTTTCATTAGTTACATTTTTTATTCATGCTTAATTCTCTCTTTTAATTCAACTTTAATATTTGTATAATACACTTTTAATACAAGTTTATTCATTTTGCAGTTTATTGGTTGATTTGTTACGATTGAATTACTTGTTTATTTCATTATTGATACAAGTTTTATTCAGTTTACAGCTCACATAATGTTCTTTAGTTTGCTACATTTTGCATTCATGTTTAATTCACTTATAATTCAACTTTAATATGTTTGTAATACATTTTTAATTCAACTTTAATTCATTTGACAGTTTATTATGTTTCTTCATTTGTTACGATCATATTACTTGTCTAATTAATTATTGATACAAGTTTAATTCAGTCTACAAATCATTGACTGCTCTTTGGTTTGCTACATTTTGCATTCATGCTTATTTCTCTTCTAATTCAATTTTAATATGTGTGTAATCTATTTTTAGTAGTAGTGAAATAATCTGATTTGTCATGTTTTTTTCCTGCACATCACCAATAAACTAGAAAATTAATTAAAAATGTATTACACACATATTAAAGTTGAATTAGAACAGAATTAATCATGAACGCAAAATGTAGCAAACGAAAGAGTAGTCAATGATTCATAGACTGAATAAAACTTGTATCAATAATGTCACGACCTGAGCCTACACCCTGGACGTGGCCGGCACTCGAAGACCATTGCTGGTCCCCAAGAGAACCCTCATCCTGGTTGACTACAAGCGGAAAACTGATTCAAGCATACAAAGCTTAAAAACTGACATAAAAGTTCATAAAACCTAAATTCAAACTTTAACTCAAATGAAAACTCTGAATAATAAAATATATTCAACTCGCCCCAAAATTGGCAACTTAAGTCTTTAAAATATTTAATAAAATAAATAAATAATATAGACTTCTCAACTATACTATCTATGAAGCCTCTAACTGATAAAGATGGAAGTCGGGACAAGACCCACGACATCCTGACTAAACTGAAAAGTAATTGAAATCCTCCGAAAAATAAGGAGGCTCACCATAGCTAACTCGAACTCTCGGATGTATCAAAGAATCTCCTGTTGATGATCTTGAATACCTGTGTCTGCATCATGAAAAGATGCAGGCCAAATGGCTCAGTACGTGGAATGTAAGGAAAATTCTAAAGCATAAACATAAGCTTGAACTTTGATAAAAAAGAAACATAGGCTTGAAAGAATCTGAAAGAAACTGAAGAACTTACCTGGCTCAACTCAACTCAACATAACTGAACTCATTTCAATATAAAGCAGTTTAAAACAAGTGCAATATAAAGAAAAAGGAAAATTGTTTAAAACATGATGTTAACTCAAAATCATAATATCATAAAAGACATATCATGCTCCCTCTCAAAGTCTACTTGTGCAATCTATGAATGAAGTCCCATATCCCCATTCATACTAAGCAGAACCCCTTGAGGAACCATGTAAATACTGTTGTAGGAGTTTCTCTAACCGACAACCACCACTATGAGCCTAAGTGGTGATACATCGTCATGCCCACGCTACCAGAACTGTCCTATACTTTGTCGTCATATAGAACGCTTAACTTAGTGGATCCACTAGCTAACTTATGTGATCATCTAAAAAGTATGACCCATTAATATCCATGATGACTACATGATTTATGGAGACTTGAGTTAATATAAACTCGCATCCCTATATCGGTGCTCAATACTACTCCCAAAAATATACTTAGCTCATATGTTTGTAAAAACAAAACTCTTTCTTTGGTTTGAGATAATTACTCAAAACTTAGCTTTAAAGCTCTCTTGGAAATTATAGTTTCTTCTTTACTGAAAAACTAGCTCAAAGGCTCTTTTGAAATCTCAGTTTCATTTCTTGTTTAAATATGAAAAACATTTACTCTTTGGGAATACATAGTCCCGATATACTCTTTTGAAGAAATGAACTCAATTATTTACTATTTACTCTTTACTCTTTGCTTAACTCAAAACTTAAGTCTTAAAACAAAGTTAAAACATTTGTAAAAAATTTCTTAGAATATGGTACATGCCGAATTATGGTTGTGAACGACTCAATGCAAGGTTTTCAATAACCAAAGATAGAACTCAATACTTGAAACTCAAGAATTTCAATAATACTACTCACTTCAAGAATGCTCAACTCAGAGGGTTCATGCGGAATTTATGAGCATGAAACTACTCAACTCAAGGACTCAAAGATACTTCTCGTCTCAAGATTGCTCGACTTATAGGGTTCATGCGGAATTATGGACATGAATAACCCAACTCAAGGACTTCATGGGTAACATTTAATAGCCCCATGATTAGGAATGAAATCTCAAATGGGTTAGAAACTCAATACTTAAGACTTAGGACATGAAGATATTACTCCTCTCAAAGATACTAAACTGACGGAGTTCATGCGGAAGTTATAGGCATGAACGACTTGACTCATAGGTCAAAATATCAATAAGGAACTCAGGTATACGACTCTTCTCATTCTCTTACTTACTACCTCAGAACTTAGTTCAAATCGATAGTTGATCTCAAAGGTTTCACAATTGAACTCAAAGGCTTTCTTGAACTCTACTTTTAACTCTCTCTTGAATGTGAATTATGAATTCAAGAGTGTTGGTTCATGTCATGGAGGATCTCATGATGACAAGGTAGACTCATGAATACATTCTCTTCATCCTCATACTCACTTGCTCGAGTCTTGAAACAAGTTACTAGAAGTTGTAGAAGACTCCACAAAAGGACTCAAAGGGACTTTCTTAGAATGTTCGAAAGAATTCTCAAAACTTAACTCTTAACTCTACCTTGAATTATGAATTCAAGGTTATGATCATGTTAGTAATGAGTTTAGGTGTTTAGAAGTAGCTTAGAGTAGTTAGAATCGAAAAGGAGTGAAGGTGCACTTTAAACGAACTTAAACGGGGTAACCAACGACAAACTGGATAGGGCAGGCAACCCTGGCGCTATGGGTGGCGTAGGGCGCCAACCCCTAAACTTCAAAGGAGGGTTTGGGGCGCTCTAGCTAGTGCATCGCGCCAGGCCCCAACCCAGAAAATCCGACGAATTTTTCTTGCTCGTTTTCTCACCCTAACTCGCCTAGAATCGAACGGTTTCTTCCCCAATCACTTGGATTCGATTACTTAACATAAGTACACTCTAATATACTCAAAACAACACTCAAATTACTAAATTTCATCTCAATAAATCATCAAAAACCCAACACAACAAGATTTAAAAAGAACTTCAAGAACACCTATCAAGAACTTAAATCCATCAACTTTTTGAGAATGAAACTTCACTGAAAATAATATGTTTGGCATGTGGGTGAACAAACCCAACACTATGAAAGCTTACATACCTCTTAGGGATCAAACCCATGGCGACAATCCGCAACAACTCTCAAGAACTTCGACGAACGCTTCGATCCCTTCTCTTTTCTCCTCTTCTCTCTTCTTCTTTTCTCTTCTTGAATTGTCAACTAAAACCCTAGGCGGAGACTAGGATTATTAAACTGAACCTAATCAGATTAGACCCCTTAAATATTACTAAAAAACGAATTAAATCTGATTGGGTAAGGAAAAGACCAAAATACCCCTCTAAAATCCGGTTTAGACTTTCCTTATCTTAGACAACCCAACTTTGAATGGACATATCTCCCTCATACGAACTCGAAACTGAGCAAACTCAGTGGCGTTGGAAATATAATTCAAAGGTATTTCCTACCGTATCTGGTAGCACACCTAAATCATCCTGAGCTAGGAGTTATAGTCATTTGAAGTTTGATCCATAACTCATAATTAACTTAACTCTCCAAATTTCAGATTTTTGCTATTTCCAATTTAGTTCTTTTTGAAACTCAAGGTGCTACATCTAGTGAACTTAACACTTAAAAAATTTAAATTCCTCGGTAAAATCCTACTCACAACGAAGGATGGTTCAAGCTAGATCAAAAATTTTCTGCGGTGTTACAAATAATGAATTAGACAAGTAATCTAATTGTAATATATGAAGAGACATAATAAATTGCGAAATGAATTAAAAATGCATTACACACATATTGAAGTTGAATTAGAAGAGAATTAAACACTTAATGCAAAATGTATTAATTTTTTTTTATATATTGACAATTAAGCATTACTTCAAGGTGTTACACGGAAGCTAGTAATTGTAAATCTTAACAATAAATTAACAAAGAAAATTATACTAAACAAATAATACTTTTATATAGTTTGGCCTATATATATATCGAGAGAATATTTTTTTAAAAAAATTCGATTATTGTGTTATTATATTAAGGAAACATCTCCAATTAAAAAAAGTGCAAAACATTTTATTAAAAAAAAAGAGCAATATCTTTTCACCAAGATTTGTTTTTTTGAAAATAAAATATAAACATCATAAAAATTCAAATAAAATAGAAAATTAATAATCAAGATGAGCAAACTTCCATTTGAGAAATGTTTGTTACACCATCCAGTTCATCAAAAAGTATTTGTCATCCTTGCTTAATAAGGAGAGAGATAGAAAAAAGAGAAAGAACCAAGAGAGAGAAAGCTGACGCAACTTTAATAAAGTACATAATATTGTTATATATTGCTATAAATGATAATAATTATAGAGTATATTTAAAATAAGTAATTATTTTTTAAAAGGGATGCACCAAAGTAATTAATCCAAAATAAATTGCAATCACAAATAAAATATGAAGAAACATAGTTTTATTGATCAAGATTGGGAGTACAATTATGTTCCTCCCTTGATGATATCTCCATCTCTTTATGAAGTTTTTGAGATGTCTTTTCAAGGGAATATAGTACCTTTATATAGGCATGGATTAGGATTTAGGGTTGAGTAGCCTCCAAAAATCATAATTGAAATTCAACACATCTTGTAGAGTCCCAACTGAAATCAGTGACTTTGAATTTGAATCATTGACATAGAATTTGATCAAGATTTCTGCATGAAAATTTTCTTTTGAATTAAATTCCCTAATCCACCCATGAGTTCCTGGGGTTGTGACTCTCTAAGTAGAGTAGCTACTGTTGTTGACATCCCCATGTTTGCTTACGAATGTACAACTAAGAAACCGAGAGTTTCTTTTGTTAGAATGTTAGTTGAGGAGGATGTTACTAAGCCCCTTGTTATTTTTTTAAAAAGGAATCAAGGAAATAACGGAACAGGAAAAAAAATACTACTAAAAGAAAAATATTGCAATGCCGTCAAAGGGAATTATGAGCATGTAGCATGAAATGCAACACTCTCAGATAAAGGAACGTCAATACAAATAAAGTGTACTTGTATTTAAGGCTAAATTTCATAAGCATAATAACAAGGTAAATAGAGATACAACCTGAAACTTTAATTACTATAACGGACGGATGACCTAGTGTTCAATCCAACTCAACTTTGTATGCATGTATGTACATATGTTATAAGCTATCAAACCTATATTCGGACCGGAGGTGTAATCTCTTCCATATAGGCTAATCCATACTCGAACCAGTGTATATATATAAAGATGGCCAAATAGGGCTCTTTCCACCTGATTATAGCTCAAAAGTACGTGCATATGTATATATATGAAAATATGAGAATTACTAACTTAAAAATGAGTCGTTAGTCAACATTAAATATGAGCTTGAGCACTATTTAACAACCTTCATGTTTAATTAAGAACAACTGGACTTTCACAAATATTGTTAAAACGACTCTCAAGTAGAGATATAAGACTTTTTGGCTAACTTGGATTCTCCTTCATAAATGAATTCTCAAGCTTCAACAAGTTTCATTACTACAAAGTGGAAAGATAAGAAGAAGGTGTTGTGAATCAACAAACGAACCAACCGAACGAGGAAAACAGATTTCACAATAATACAAGACTATGAGAACTATGATTCCTTATACTTCATGAATAAATATTTAGATCTAAGCAACTAAAGATCAATGCCCTCTCAAATGGGACTTACTATTACAATAACGATAAACTCAATACAACGATCAAATGATAGCTAGAATTTGCTTGATACTGAATTTAGAACACTTCTATTGATAAGGGAAGTATAAGTATAATGATAGCTTCTAAATATCGATATTGTACTCAAGGGAGTTTACAACAGCAATAGCGACAAACTTGACTCAATTAACCAATACGACAACTTGAATTCGTGTGATCTGAAGAAAATAAATAAATTATGCCTTTACATACCTCGTAAGTACTATCCGATGGCTCAACGACACAAAACTCAGAAATTGACCGGGCAAACTATACCACAAAAGCGGGCTCACGATGTAAGCAACTTCCATGAAGGACCTAAGATAAGACCATCAATATCTATTGAAGATCCCTAATGTTTTCCTTATATTTTTCTTCTAATTTTCGGGTGAAAACAATGAGAAAATGCATATAAAATCTCCATCTCTCTACTTGAAAGTCGTATGGATGAACTATTTAATGCGTTGAAAAGTAAACTCATACACCTTTAGACTTGGTGGGTAGATAACCCATAACTCCAAGTAAATTGTGAGAAAAATTCTAATACATCTTGCCCAAATTTCAAAATAATTTTATGAAAGAAATTTGCAATATCTTTTTCTGAAGTTTGTTTTACAACTTGCTTGAGTACCAAATCAACATATGACTATTGAGAGATTTTAAAAACCTCAGAACACATTCTTCTTCGCATATTAAGAAATCTTATTCTTACATCAAATGTATGCGCCAATTTGAACATTTTGAACAGACAGGGTGTTACAAATATGCTTCTAACTTTTGCAAATTTAAATAACAAATAAAGAGTAAACTAACTCCTTAATTCAAGCCATAAATAACTCTAATAAACATAATACAAAATTCCAAATGTTAGCTACTACACAAGTAAGTTTTTTGCAAAAGAAATCTTTTAGAGATAGTGCACCTAGCTATTTATTTTTTTAATATCTTGAGACACTTCTTCTTGGAACAGGAAATGTAGATTGTAGTTTTGACTGAAATTGACCTTTTGAATAAATCTGCTAATTCATCTTTAGTCTTGTAAGACTTGTGTTCATCTTCTGTTGGATTGAGAAGCTTTTATCACTCAAGTCATCTTGTAAAATCTCTTGCTTAGTGACATCAAAGATTCGACATTGCTTGTCTTCAAACAACAAATTAAATCTTTTTCTTTTAATTGGCCAACACTCAAAAATTCTTTATCAGTATCAAACACATAAATAACATCTGAAATTAATTTTGTATTGGAACACGTTTGATTGCAACACTCTCATTTTCTTTTGTAGTAATATAGTCATCATTCTTATTTCAGATATTTTAATAAATTTTTTCATATACACAAAATTTTTAAAAGTATTTCTGTCATATGGTTTGTCTCAATAATCCAAAAATCATATTTCTTGGTTGAAAATACGTTTTCACAAATTAGTGATAATCTTTTTCTTCTTTATTGGCGACTTGGGCATCTGCTCCATATTTTTGAAATTTTATTTGTAAACTACTTACATGACCAAGTTGGTTGTATATATATCTTGCGATGTCCATATGACCTCTTTCAACATTTAAATAGAGGCTGACCTATTTTCCTATAGTGCTGACAAG
Source organism: Solanum acaule (assembly GCA_036250505.1). Lineage (NCBI taxonomy): Eukaryota > Viridiplantae > Streptophyta > Magnoliopsida > Solanales > Solanaceae > Solanum > Solanum acaule. Next base: position 25,905 of record JAJOOR010004652.1, read on the forward strand.
GCGAGTAATCTTTTCTTTAATTTTTATCCTTGCTTTGAGTTTTGTAGTTGGCTGCCTAAGCTCCTTCGATCATACCATCTTACCTCATAAGTCTCATTTGCTCTTGTTCGTGCAATGTAGTTAACAATTCTTCCAAGGTAATTTTGGACAATTATTTTTGTGTTTTTCAAGATTGTTATGAATATTATTTTTTATGTTTTATAGTCATTGTGAATCTTTAAATTTAGTGCCAAATAATTTAACCTTGTTAACAATGTCAAAAAGTTGGTTTGAGTATTTTAACGCTTTCAATTTGCTTCATCTTTTGCAACTCGAATTCCTTATTAAATTCAACACCTTCATGTCTCGTATTATTTCATTTCTCATGTATTTTTTTCTTTATATAATTCAAATTCTTCTGTTGATTATTTGTGAGTCATAATTCTTTAGATAAGTGTCATAGTTTTGAAAGGAGCTATTCTATGTTATAAAGTTTATGGTTGGATTGGTATTACTAGATTCTTACCTTTCCAAGTATTATAATGATGATATGATTATGCTTATTTCCCTTTGGAGTTTACTTAGCACCGAAAGGACTTGTGGGATGAAGGTTTCCGTTTAGCGTCCATGGACCTTTAGTAACCATTCATGTATCCCATATCTATGTGCCCCTGTAGGACTTAGTCTTAATTGAGTCTAGCTAGTGGATCCACCAAAGCTCATGAACTCGGTCCTTACCTTGGCAAGTAGGGCAATATCTTTTTGGTGGGGAAAAGACATAGGATTCCATGTTTTACAGCTCACATAGTCTATGTCGGTTATTGGTAAACATCCCATAAATGATTATGTATTCCTCAAAAGACTATGTTTCAAGATTATGAAAAGGTTTTCTAAAGACTTGCCTTGACTTTGTCTTATGACCTAAGAATTTAGCTTATCATGTTTTGATATCTTTTACTTAGTAATGCATTATCACATTTTCAATATTTATCATTTGTTTGTCCATGTTAATGCATTTCTCTCATTCTCGGCACATTCCATGTTCTAACATATACTATCTCTTGTGCTTATATTTTCTTATAATATATGGTCCGACGTTCCTTTATTCGGCCGTGGCTAGTGGATTTTTTTGCTTGAATGAGTTACTTAGGGTGAGTCATCATGGTTCGAGGACCTTGCCAACCGTATGTCTTTCTTTCTTTCATGTCTTTTTAGTTTCTGACTTACATCGTGAGCTAGGGTCTTGTCCTAGCCATGTATTATGATATTAGTATTTCCGCTTATGATTTGTACTCTCTTTGGTATCAAAGATGTTGATTTGGGACTTATGATATGTTTTATTTAATTCTTAGTATTAAGCTAATGTCAAGTGGCTTATTTAGGGTATTTTTGGGGATCAATTCGCCATGTCAAATCTATTAGGTAGCTTGGGACATGACAAATATTGTACTTAGAGAATCAAGTTTTTAAAAAGTCCTAGGTGTCTAACAAGCAACATTTAGTACATTTTTATTCATGAGTGTAAAACACACCACATTTATAAATTGAAGGTTATGTCCTCGTGGTCCAAAATAATCAAACCATCAATAACATGTTTAACAAATACTTCACTTCTTTCATACTCCTAAGTCGTGTGATAGAGTTGAACTCTATAAAGCTTCCTTCTAACTATTGTTTTATAAGTTTTCAGAACATGCCATCCGAGAAGAGTTCTGGTGAGAAAAAATGTGAATGGGCAACTAGAAGATCCTCAAGCTCTGGTCGATCCCTTGGCCGAGCAAGTCTCACATGCCGAATTTAGAGCTACTTTTTAAGTGTTGGCTCAAGCAATGACAACACAAGCTAATAGAGTGGTTATAGCTCTTGTGAACCTAAATGTGGGAATCATCGTCTAACACTAGTAATTTTATTTTTAGACTATGTGGACTTGAAATCGATACAATATGATCATTTCGACAACTTTTGAGAGAAACATCACTGTGAGGTTGTCTAGCTAGCTTTAACAAGTTCAGAGTACAAAGACATATGGAACTTGGATTTTGCGAAATGTCTTTGAGGAGCTGGGTCAATATTAGGCTATTGAAGAATTCAAGGCTTTGTCTGAACAAGCCAAGAAAGCTAGAAACGGTGTGAAGGGTGACTCGTTTCACACCGAGGGTGAGAAAAGTGTTGGAACCATATAGAAAGAGATGGTAAATTTCCTAAAATTAAACTTCTAATTCATAGATTTAAATAAATTTGGTTAAATTTACTTGATTGCCTAAAATTATATTTTATTTGTAGAAAAAATTACTGGGGCACACCGTAACACCTCGTATTTGAGAAAGACCAGAAAGGAGGCTGGTAGGAAACTCACAGGCCAAAAAACCTGGATCATGGAACCCTCCACGGAGCCCCAGGTGGGCCGTGAAGAGGACCACAGGCCGTGAAGGGGGTCTTCACCCATGGCCACTAGCCAAGAACTACGGGTGACTAAACAGCCCGTGAAGCCTATCACTAGCCGTGAAGTCATCCATAAAGAGACACAGTGAGGGTGTCATGAAGATCCATCTTCATGACCCGATTCCCGAGTTGTGGTGCCTATGACGGGTCGTGAAGGCTCTCGTCAAGTAGGTTCTGTCAGTTTTAAGTTAGGGGCTTTTAGGTCTTTTCCTAATTATTTTAATTCAATACCATGTCGTTTTAACCTTAATCCAAAGCCCTATACAAAGGGTTTTACCCCTAAAATCACCCAATTTAATTCATTCTCTCAATTTCCTAAAAGAAGAACAAGTTCATCCCCCCTCAAATATTTCTCTCTCTAGAAGTTTGAAGGAAGAAGCTAGGGTTTCAAGCCAAGTCTCCAAATTCCTCCATTGAAGTCAAGCTCTTGGCATTGAGGTATTATAGCCTTCATATATGGAGCTCTTTCCTCCATAAAGTTCCTAAATTTCTCAATTTTGAAGCTAGAATTCCCTTATTGAAGTTAGGGTTTTCTTCTATGTCATGGTTCCTTTCAATGTTGATTTATTTGATTGTTTTATGATCTATTATGCATGAATTGAAATAATTCCATGTTTTAAAGATGATTCCCCATGAACCCATGCTTAACCCATGTTTTTCTAGATTTTAATGATTGAAAGTGGGTTTTAAACTATGAAAGGGGAATTATGGAAATATGCATGTTCTTATGAAATTGATGAAAATTGATTTAAGTTGCTTTGATAGTAAAGCATAGATGTTATTGAGAAAGAACAAGATTTAAGTTGCTTTGAGAGTAAATCATATGTTGTGATTATTGTTGTGTTGTGAAAGGATTTCTCATATACACATTGTGAAAGGTTTTCTCACATAAGGATTCTTAGTGTTGAAAGGTTTTCTCAACTTAACTTTGAATAAAGATTTGGGAGCTATTCTAAAGAAACCTAGCTTGGATTGGCTATTTGAAGTGCCTTCCATGAAAGATAAGTCAAGTAAAGAATTATGGCTATTCCGTGGGATTTATGCTTAGCACCGAGAGGATATTGAGATGGGAGCTCTCCTGTAGTAAAGGTTGGGTTTCTAGTAGCAATCTCCTTATCACATACCTATGTGCCACCATAGGAAGATTTTCTTAGATAGACGATGAATGTCCCAGATAGACATTAGCTAGTAGATCCACGTAAGCTAGAAGTTAAGGTTCTTGCCTTAGCAAATAAGGACACCTTCTTTCGGTGTGGGGCAGACACCAGATTTCATGTTATAGCTTACATGGTCTTACATGTCGATTAAGGCTACTCCCCACAATAATGATGAACTAAGGTTACTTAAAGAAATATTTTCCCAAAATGTTCAAAAGAAAAGTTTTACTAGCATTTGACCATGACTAGTATGATGATTTCTAACCTTTTCTTATGGTTTCAACTTGGTCTTTACATGACATGAAAGGTCCTTTTTAGCATGATTTTATAACTTTATGCATTGCTATCATACTTGGTACATCTTTGTACTAACACATACTCTTGCCTACATTTTTACTCAAATGTAGGGTCCGATGCTCCGGGTTCGCATCTCTATGGCTAGGAGACACCTTGATCATACTTAGTAGTGGTGAGTTCTCATGTTTCGAGGACCAAACTTTTATCACTTTCAGTCTTTACTTTCCAGATATTGTATGTAACACCAGGGTTACGTTCCGATCACTCTTGATGTAATAGATGACTATTGAGACTATGTAGGCTTTTGTTTCGTTTTGACAATGCTTTTATGTTATAATATGTCTTTTAAATTCTCTTGAATTTCTATTATCTTGTTTATGCATGTTAAGTGGCTTGTGTAGAGCCTTTCGGGATCCTATATGCCATGTTACACCTAGGGTCTACCTTGGGTCGTGACAACCCTCTTCAAAATAAGGTTTTCTAGCAGACACACATAAAAAAAAAAGAACTCATATCCGGATGAATGGATTGAGCAAAGAGCTGAACACGGTTTTAGCTTAAAATTTTAATATAAAAAATAGTACATTTATTATGTATATATATTGATGCGTTATTTAAAAAAAAGGTATATATATTGATTCTCACTTTGTTTTTTAATATGAAGAGAGAGTATGAACAACACTTGTTTGAGTTTAGCCGAATTCACAAAAATCTGGGAAATCTGATCTAGCTTACACTTGAAGAAACTGCTCAAATTTGAAAGAAAAAAGTGGCAGAGAGGACACATAAGGGAAGAGTCTACAGGATGGGTTCTAGGTCATCCTATGATGCATTTAATCAAGATTAGAAGGTATTGGATTGTCACGCAAGCGGAGGCAATTGATTATGTTCAAATAGTTGCTATATCGTAGGAAATCGCACAACTTACATGTGCCTTACCAGAGATCGAGATACAACAAATGACTCAAAATGTAAGCATGAGCAAAACCATTGTGAAAATCGAGGAACAAGTGATTAACCTTGCTCGTCGGCGTATTGCATTTCGTTCTTCAGGAGAGTTCTCTAGTAGCGAGGACACTGAAAGTGATGAAATCTAATATATGTAACATCTCACTATTAGAAAGAACTAGGAAGAGTTAAAAATTAGAAATAGTCATTTTTGGAAAGAATATAAAAATCTAAAAAAATTGTTAAGTATGTTAAGTTGAGTTTCTGGTCAACTTCAAACAACCATAACTCCTAGATTATGACGATTTAGGTGTGCTTCCAGATACCGTAGGAAATATCTTGGAATAATTTTTCCAACGCTGCCGAGTTTACTCAATTCCAAGTTCGTATGAGTGAGATCTTCCCATTTGAAGTTGGGTTGTTCAAATAAGGAAAGTCTAATCCGGGTTTTAGAAGGGCATTATGGTCTTTTCCATACCCCGTGACTTAATTTCGTATTTTGGTAATTAATTGGGGTCTGAACTGATAGGATTTAATTTACGCTTTTACAATATTGAGTTACGGTTTTAGAGAAGAGAAAAGATGAGAAGAAGCAAGAATCGTCAAATTCTCGAAGCTAAGATCGTGGATTTTGCCAAGGGGTGATCCCTACGAGGTATCTGAGATCACATAGCATTGGGTTAGTTCATCCACGCACCAATAGTGATTCAATTCAACGAAGTATATTTGATTTGAAAGTAAATCCTCTGAGTTCTTGATGAAATTCATTTGAATTCTTGTGGGTTTGTGCTGTTGAAGTTTCTTGAGTTCGATTCATGTCTTTGGGTGTGAATTTCGAGTTTAATCTTGTATATATTGAGGGTACAATCGATTCTAAGTGTTTGGGGAAAGAACTAAGTTGAAATAAGGGGTTTAAAGATGAAAAAAAAGGAGAAAAGTCGGAGTGCACCTGGGCAGAGGCCTGGGGCGTCGCCCTTCTAAGAACCCCAAGAAGGGAAGTCTGAAGTTTGGGCCCTGGGGCGCTGCGCTGCGCCAGCGTGCCCCACCTTAGCTTCTGAAGTTTCCCTTCTGGCACCCTGCGCCTCTCAAAGCGCCAAGGACGCCAGTTCATCCCATTCCTCCCCCTTCTTTCCGTACTAGTTCCTTAGCAACGTACTTATGTTTTCTAGTCGATTTCTATACTCTAAGGTACGTCTAAACATCATGAAATCATCATAAACATGAGATCATGAGCCTTGAATCTATAATCCAATTCAATGAAAGTTAAGATCAAAGTCAAGAGAAGTTCTTAGAGTTTTCCAAAAGTCTTTTCCAAGTGTTTTAACTTTGTTTTAAGACTTAAAGTTCAAGTTGAGTAAAGAGTAAACAGTAAAGAGTAAAGGTTGAAGTTCATTTCTTCAAAAGTATATGGGGGCTATGTATTCCCAAAGAGTTTAAAATGTATTCACATTTAAAAAAGTAAGGAAACCTTGATTTCCAAAGAGCCTTTGAGCTAGTTTTCAGAAAAGAGTAAACACTTTCACAATTAAGCAAGAGGGGAAACTTTGATTTCCAAGCTTTTGACCAATTATCTCAAATCACAGAAAGAAGTATGTTTTTAAACATAAGAGCTAGTATCATATTTTGGGAGTAGTATTAAGCACCGATATGAGGGAGAGTTCAGACAACTCACAGCCCCATAAACTATGTAGCCATCATGGGTAGAAAATGGTCATACTTTTTAGATGATTCTTTTAGTGCCTTTTAGCATAGACTAGTGGATCCATTTAGTAGTCAGGTTCTATACCCTCGGCAAGGTATAGGACGGCCCTGGCAGTGTGAGGCAAAATGTTGTATCATCACAATAGCTCTTACGTGATGGTTGTCGGTTAGAGAAATTCCCACATAAGTAGTTGTATTCTTAATTACACATTTTATTTGTATTTTTACATACATCTCAAAGTTATATTGTATCTTTAGATACACACAGAATTGACATCCATGTTTTAAAAGCTTTTCTTTATATTGCACTTCTTTTATACTGCTTTATATTGAAATGAGTTTAGTTAAGTTGATGTTGAGTTGAGCCATGTAAGTTCTTCAGTTCCTTTCAAGCTTATGTCTTGTTTTAGACTTCCCTCACATACTCGTACATTCAATGTACTGATGCCATTTGGCCTGCATCTTTGTATGATGCAAACACAGGTAACCAGGATCAGCATCCAGCACATCGTTGATCCAGTTGAGCACTCAGAGTCTTGTGGTGAGCCTCCTTGCTTTCCGGAGGATCCCTTTTATTGCTTTCAGTATTATTATTAGTTCATTAGGATGTCGTGGGTCTTGTCCCGACATCCACCTCAGTTGTTTAGAGGCTTCATAGACAGTCAGATGTTAGGTCTTGAGTTTTCTATTTCCTGTTTTAATGGTTGAGACTTGAGTTGCCACTTTTGGCTAGTGAATGTTATCTTGATAATTCTAAGCGTTTATTGAGCAGTTCAGTTTACTTTTAAAAGTATTTTTCTTCTTGAGTCAAGTTTTCCGCTGAGTAAGTAAGCCAGACCAAGGGTTCGCTTGGGGCCAGGAATGGTTCTCTAGTGCCAGTCCTGCCCAGGGTGTAGGCTCGGGGCATGACAATATATAGCCTCCACTTGTTAGCATTCATTTTTTATTGTCATTGTATGACTTTTGACACTTTTGTAAACACTTTGGAGTTTTTAGAACTTCTGAAAGACTTATAAAGTCTTTATGTTATATGATATTAGTGTTTAATGATGTTCAATGAAGTTTACTATGATATTGTGTGTATTTGATTAATCGTTTGGTTTGTATGAAATAACTGGATTGAACATATATTGAATTGTACATGAGTTCTGCAGTAAAAAAATGCAGAAAAGAGACGGACAAAATTCCTTTTGTTTGAAGCTTTTCTGAGAAAAAATTAATTATTTTTTTTCAGAAAAGCGCATAGTCCATTGCTTTTTTTAAAAAAAAATTAAAATTGTGATGTCGTCTGTCGCTTTTGAATATTTTTTTTAAAAAAAAAAGAAGAAGAAAAGGACCTTGTCCGTCATTCCATTGTGACGCAGTCCTTCGCATATTGAAAAGCGATGAGCACAAAAACACCAAAAGTAACTACATCATTTTTTTCTAAAAACGACACTATCTGCCCCTTTTGGTTGTTATTTTTCAAGTAGTTTTAGTAATGTGAACTTAAACGTAATACTAAATAACACATGTGTAGTGGAGTTCTATAATTTTTCTAAATGTTTATTCTGCATACGATTATGAACCCATAAACAATACTGAATAACACAAATGATTTTGCCAAAACAACATAGTTATTACATTTGAATTTTAGTTGAACCATAGTAAATTTTAGAACAAACATAAAACAATACAGTAAAAATGAGACCTTCTCAATATATTGTGAGATGAGGAAAGGAAGTGATGAAGGTTTTAAAAGCTGAACTTGAGACTTAGAGGGGAAAAAATATGAACAAACAAAGTGAGATTTGTGAAGTTGATGCTGATGAAGATTATCAAGAATTGAAATATCAGTGTTTATTATGAAACAATTAGTATTTTCAAATAATTGCATCTCTCTCCTTGTCTCTAACTTTTCAAATATCCTCAAGGATGATCATTATATTTCTAGGATATTTTTTTTTCCTAATGTTAGATTCTCTTCGAAAAGGAACTTTCTTTTCACTAAGATTTGAAAATAACAGGTAGAGCATGAGTGTCTATTTCATGAACACGAGAAAGGCGTGGCTAGAGTAGCCAAACTTGGAGACTATTAAAAGAGACTTTATAATACATCACTGTTTGAAGAAGAAATTGATAAACATCAATCTTCATCTGTTATTCTTTGAATAATCTGATAACTTTTCTTGTTTTCAGATCCGACTATAAGCAAAATCAAACTGAATTCACCTTCTTTTCGGATTGGTGAATAACATCTAGCTAACACCCAATCCCATTAACTTGACTATGTACAATATATGATCACTAAGGAAACTTCAATTTGTAAGCCAATTTCCTAGCATGCTCCTGTCTCGTCCTTGGTAAAATATCAATAATGCAACTATCAAAAATTGGAATCTAGAAAACGTACTCACTGGAGGGATAGACCTAAATTGGATGCCTCCAAATGCAAGGTTCACCTTGTTATTGTCGTTTTACTTTGTTCTTGAAGGATGCCAGGACCTTGGGTCAGAAAAGCAGAACCAGCTGAGCACCCTAAGTTTGTTGAGAGATCTCATCTGTATTACTTTCCACACAACCACTTTTCGAGTTAGCTGGAAATGCACTCTCCATATCATCCTCCTCAAACAGTTGTTCTCCATTTTCTAGAGCATGAGATGGATGGCTCTCGCCATCATCAGATGACTGATCAGCCACAGCCAAACTGTAATTTATATCCCTTGGATCCTGTGCTGTATCAGTTGACAGCGTGGCACCATCATCGGAAGACTGATCATCTGCAGCCAAACTGTAACTTCTATCCCTTATATCCTGTATTATGTCAGTTGACAGCATGGCACCATCATCGGAAGACCGATCAGCTACAGCCAAACTGTAACTTCTATCCTTTAGATCCTGTGTTGTGTCAGTTGACATCGTGGCACCATCATCGGAAGACTGATCAGCTGCAGCCAAACTGTAGCTTCTGTCCCTTAGATCCTGTGTTGTGTCAGTTAACAGGGTGGCGCCATCATCAGATGACTGATCAGCTCCAGCCAAACTGTAACTTCGATCCTTTAGATCCCGTGTTGTGTCAGTTGACAGCATGGCGCCATCATCGGATGACTGATCAGCTGCAGCCAAACTGTAACTTCTATCCCTTAGATCCTGTGCTGTGTCAATTAACAGCGTGGTGCCATCATCAGATGACTGATCAGCTGCAGCCAAACTGTAACTTCTATCCTTTAGATCCTGTGTTGTGTCAGTAGACAGCGTGGGTACCCCATTCTGGACAAAGTCTGCAGCTCTTACCTAATAAAGATGTTCTCGAACTTAGTTAATAGCCACATTTATCCAGAAGTATATGAGAATAATCAGCAAAAGCACAAAGAAGTTATAGCAGCTCAGAGAGTTGTAAGCATAATCAGTAGAAACAAATAAGCTTATGTTGCAACTCCTTTAACTGTGAAGCCAGCAGAAGCCTTTTACTTTAACAAACTCTCGTGTTTCTGAGCCATTTAACATGACCAAATGTGGATGCTTGGGAAAAAAGACAAATTAGAACCTGTTTTGGACATTGACTAATTCATCCTTTTACTAATATGGTAAAGGTTTAGAAACAATTAAAAAATATACACTACAGGTGACTTTTAGAATAGAAAAAGTTCTGCAAATATTTACTCCTGAAATGGTGGTAAAGTTAAAGTTAAAGTAGGGTGGACGTACTAAGGGGTTAAAAGACTCATCTTTAGAAACCACAAGTTTAGAGTGCCTTCTATATTGAACAAAAATCAAATTTTGAGCCTTAAATCTACTGGGACAGATATTCTTTCACATTTGCAATTTCAGAAAGAATAAAATGATGAAAAGGGAAGAGCTCAAGTTAGCGATCCCTTTTCAGTGAAAGTTCAACCAATACATTTGCTCTCACAATTTGTGTTTAACTAACATTTTGGGAATATTTCCTTTGAAATTAAGACCTGAATTTGTTTGGATTAGACTGTATTTAAAGAAAAACCTATTGAAAACTAAATTTGAGCTGGTTTTGCAAAAAGTGGTATAATATCCTAAACCAAACAAGATAATAAAATGTTATTTTATTTATTTATAGAGAGGAAGAACTTTGGCAAAAAAAATCTAGTATTTTTCTTTCCTTTACTCTTTGGTATTTCGTTCTTAAAATTGCATAAACATTATAGTTCTAATGCTTTCAGGAAACAACTTGTAGTTTAGTTCAATTTTCTCATAGGGGCAAACCATCACAGTGCAGCTAGGTTAGACAGATTCTTATATTCAATGGAATGTGATGAAAGATTTCTCCAACTGGATTGAGGAGATGGAATTACATGGCCCTCAATTAAATGGTGGGAATTTTACATGGTTCAGAGGGGCAAACCATTACAGTGCAACTAGGTTAGACAGATTCTTATATTCAATGGAATGGGAAGAAACCTTCAAAAATATAAGGCAGACGATAATGCCTACAGTGACATCTGATCATACCCCTATAATGCTACAATGTGAGGACTGGGGTCAGAATAAGTCCTACTTCAAGTTCGAGAATTGGTGGCTCAAAGTTGATGGTTTCAAGGGGATAGTTCATAGTTGGTGGAGTGAGTTTTGTAGTGGAAGGTTGCCCCAACTACAAGCTCAGTATGAAACTGAAGTTGCTGAAACAAAAACTCAAATAATGGAGTAAGCAAGTGGGTGAGGATCTAGGCACTAAGAAAAACAAGTTGTTATCTGAATTAGCAGATATTGATCTGGCACAAGATTCAAGACATCTGACAAAGGATGAGCTGATGGTGAGGGCTACAATTTTGGTAGAGTTGGAAGAAATGGAAAAAATTGAGGAGTCTAGGTAGAGACAAAAATCCAGGATTTTATGGTTGAAACAGGGAGACAAGAATACTAGGTTTTTCCAAAGGATGGCTACTGCTCATAAAAGATATAATAATATAGACATACTAATAATCAGAGGAGAGGAGGTCAAAGAGCCGGAAGTCACTAAGGTGAATATGATTGAGTTTTATAAAAAAACTCTATACTGAAACAAAGTTATGGAGGCCCCCTTTGAGTGTGTGAACTATCTTAGAATCTCCCAAGAGGAACAAGAGTGGTTGCAAAGGCCTTTTAGTGAAGATGAACTGCTAAATATAATCAAACACTGTGATGGAGACAAGGCACCTGGGCCTGATAGATTCACGATGAGTTTCTTCAAAGTTTGCTAGGAGACTTTGAAGGAGGACTTGATGCAGACAATTCATAACTTCCACCAGAAGGAAACTTTTGAGAAATCATTCAATGCCACTTTCGTAGCTTTAATTCCGAAATAGCATGGAGCACAAAATTATAACTAAGCTTCTCACAGAAAGAATGAAGAAGGTCATGGGAGTTTTGGTGGATTTTCTGAAGGGACAGCAGATAATGGATGCATCAATGCTATCAAATGAACTAGTGGACTGTAGGGTGAAGCAGAATCTATCAGGAGGAGTCTTATGCAAGCTGGACATTGAGAAGGCTTATGACCACGTAAATTGGTCCTTCCTCTTGAAGATTCTGAGAGATATGGCCTTTGGAAATAAATGGATCAACTGGATTAAGGTTTGTATATCTACTTTGAAGTTTTCCCTTATCATTAATGGCAATCCTGAAGGGTTTTTTCAGTCACTAAGAGGTTTGAGACAAGGTGACCCCATGTCACCATTCCTATTTATCTTAGCTATCGAGGGTCTCAACTCCATGATCCGGAAAGTAAGTGAGAATGGGTGGTTGCAAGGGTTCTGTGCAAATGCAAATAGGGGAGATGCTATGGAGATCTCACACTTGCTATATGCAGATGATTCCTTGGTTTTCTGTGGAGCTGAAGTTAATCAAATAAGACACTTGAGGGCCATCTTAACCATCTTTGAAGGAATATTAGGACTTCATGTCAATTGGCATAAAAGTTGTTTATACCTGGTTAACCAGGTTGCAAATATGCAGGTGCTTGCTAAGAACCTAGGATGTCAGGTGGCCTCACTCCCAACAAAATACCTTGGAATGCCCCTTGGTGCTAAGAACAAAGAAGTGGATGTTGGAATGAAGTACTGGAAAGATGTGAGAGGAAGATGTCAAGATGGAAAAGGCAATATCTATCCTTGGGAGGCAGAATTGCTCTTATCAAATTAGTGATGGATGCAATTCCTACTTATATGATAAGCCTATTCCCAATACCAAGAAGTATAAAGAAGAAAATCAACAAATCAAGAAGAGTCTTCCTGTGGCAGGGAAATAAAGAGAAGCTTGGGTATAATCTTGTTAAATGGGATGAAGTGACACTCAACAAAATGCAGGGTTGTTTGGGTATAAAGAAGTTGAGTATGCAGAATGTCAGCTTGTTGAAGAAATGGCTATGGAGGTTCTGTAGTAAAGATCTGGCTTTGTGGAGGAGATTCATATCACAAAAAATATGGTCTCCAAAACAATTGGATCACTGAAGAAGTATATGGTACCTTTGGATGCTTTGTCAGGAAGACAATCAGAAGACCGTGGCCATCCTTTATCCCCAATCTATCCTTTAGGATTGGTAATGGGGTGAAAACCAGTTTCTGGAATGAACTCTGGTTAGGTGAAGAGAATTTGAAGATCATATTCACAGATCTTTATATATTGAGCCTACAACAGATGGACACTGTGGCACAGGTGTGGAGCCCTCAAGGTTGGGAATTGATCTTTAAGAGGGCTTTAAATGACTGGGAAGTTGATAGAGTAGCAGGATTACTACAGACACAAAATGCATTTCGAGGTGTCACTGAAGGTCATGATAATCCAATCTGGAAAATGCACAAGAAAGGGATTTTTTCTGTGAAGTCTTATTACTGGAGCTTAAATTCTAATCATACTATGGAAATGGAATGGCCTTGGAAACTAATTTGGAAAATCACAAGGTCTCAGGTTTCACTTGGTTGGCAATTAGGAAAGCATGTCTAACTCATGAAGTGTTACAAAGAAGAGGTATACAGCTTTGCTCAAGGTGTTACATGTGTGCGGAAGAGGCAGAAGTTAACAGTCACTTATTCTTACACTGCTGAACAACTGTAAATATGTGGGACATGTTCTTATGTATACTTGGAGTTCGCTGAGTAATGCCCAAGACTACTTTAGACTTGCTGAGACAGTGGGAAGGAGTGGGCAGAAGAAGAAGATCCAAAGAGGACCGGTGGAAATGCATCCCAACCTGCATTTGGTGGACATTGTGGAAGGGAAAAAATGAAAGATCACATGATGAGAAACTTAACAGCATTCAGAAAATCAAGATGAATAGCTTGAGCCTGCTGTATTTTTGGTGTAAACGGGATTTGGTGGGGGAGGTAGATAGTTTAGTGGATTTTCTAGCTCAATTGTAAAGTTTTTGCCCAGTTTTTGGTTTTTGAAATTAACCCCTGGGGGCTGTAAATCCCACCTCATCAGGCTTTGCTGTTGAGTTTTGATGTGAATATAAAGTTACCTTTATCAAAAAAAGGATTTTTTAAGAATCCTCATTAAGAATCAAGTTTGTATTTTGAAGTTGACTTATAAGGGCACAATTCTTATATGCTTATAATTTTACGTGACTTATACTTGGTGTGTTTGGTATGAAGGAAAATATTTTCCATGGATAATATTTTCCTGGAAATGTTTTGTTAGAAAATAATTAAGGTTCTCATTTTCTAGTGTTTGGTAAGTAAGAAAAAAATATTATCTCAAGAGCATTTATATGTAATCTAGCAAAACCTATGTGGGCGGGATGGGGTAGGGACTGGGGGTTCGGGTGGTGGTGGTGGGTGGGATGGTCAAGGGGTGCGGATTGGGGATGTTCGGACGGTGGGGAGGAGACAATGAACTTAGAATGTCACTTACGGAACTTGTTTTACCTACTTTCATTAGATAAGTCATTTTCCTCATTTTTAATGAGCTTGCTTTTCTAGAGAAAATGTTCCCAAAACATTTTGACCAACCAAACATGAGAAAATTGGAAAACAGTTTTTGGAAAATGTTTTACTCCATACCAAACACACTCTAAAAAGCATCTTTTTTTGTTTTTGAGATTCTACAAAAGGGTTCGTGCAGGGAGATCACTATATATACTTGTTAAGCAAGAGAATATAAACAGTTCAACTTCACCGTGGGCATTGGTCGAGCTTTATCACGATAACCTAGGATGTTGGATGCTTGGATACTCAGGAAATACTGCACCTTCAAACTGCTATCAGGCTGAGCTGCTGGATAACTTCTACAGCCTCAAACTAGCCCATCGACAGAACCTTACCCTTCTCCTCTAAATCTTGATGCACAGGGGTCATCACTAGCACAATGTCTCAACGTATAGCTCACTCATCACTTTTAAACTATTGAAAGTACTTGCACAGATAGCTAACTGATCACTTTAAGGAGCAAGTCTACAGAAAACAAAATTGGGTAGCAGACAAGCTGGCAGAGTATGGATGCAAAAAGGTCAACGACAACTCCATCATTGTGTTTGAAGACCCTCCACTTTTTGTCAATGATGCACTCCAGGACGATATCAATGGAAAAGAATATCTTCATCAAGGAATAGCCAACCCCAACCTTTTCCCCCTTGTAATGACTTTTCACAAAGTCGCCCCTCCCATATTCCCTTTTGTACGGACTCGCATATGAGTCCCCCCTTTTTGTATCACACAACACTCCATGTACTTTTGGTAGTTTATTAATATAATCATATCGTTTGGACCAAAAAAATGTAGGCCGATACACTCAAAGATTTCAGACCATGAAAACCTAGTTCACCTAACCCAAAAGTCAGCAAGTGGTAGACTACCAGTACTGGAAGGAATAGATGCAAACTTAATGTTCCAATACTAGTAAATTCATAATTAATATTTATTCAAGCATGTGGAAATAAAACATATATATGTATTCTTTAACGATTGGTACCTGCAATGGTTTCATAACTTTAGACACTTGATCATCAGATTTATCAACAACCTCTTGCGCTTGCAGCTCCATAGAATCTCGAATAAGTTGACTTAGAAAAGTTACATCATCAGACATGATACCAAACCCTTTTAGAAGTTTAGAGCCAAGCTGTAAACTTGTCTGCAGGAATATACAGGGCATGATCAGAATTCACATAAAGAAGAAGAGAAGAATTGCCATGGTTTTACCTCTGCACTTTCAAGAATGGCATCTGTTGCTCCTACTTTCTTCAGATCTAAAAGATGCATCACATCCTGAGCTCGTGCATATATTGGTACCTGTAATTGATATTCAATTGAGAAATAGTAAAAGGTCAGAATTGATAGACCTTGAACCTGACAATATGATGAGTCATAAGAATCCAGAAGTATTTAATGTATCCAACACTAGCTATGCACAAGAATAGTTACAGCTTTGTACTTCTCTGCTATGTAAACTTTTTTTTATCCATTTTGAATTGGATTATCCTCGCTTCAATTTGTAAAATTGAACCTTTCCTCTAAATTTTCCATTGCAGCCCAATATACATGAGGAGGGAGGGCGGAAGTACCGCTGGGAAGGCTAGTCGAATTCTCTGGACAGCTTCTGTGGTCCTTTCTTTTCCTCTGTACATGACCATGACTGCTTTTGGAGAAGATATTCCAGCAGACTGCAGCACTGCAGGACGTGAACCATCACCATAGATAACAGGAAAACCAAGTTTTGTAGAAGCCTGTTGCAGTGACATGGGCAAAATATCACTAACCACTTCACAAGAACAAGCTATGTTGTAATAGCACACAAATCTATGAAATATAGTAACCTTTACAACAGAAGGATCTAGATCAAAAGCAACGTATTGCAACTCCTCCCCGTCACTCGAAGCTAGTGGTGTTGATAATAAATTGGCAAGGACCTGTATGAAGATGGAAAAACAAATCATCAGAAAGATAAAGCAGGGCTTCTTCCTAAGCAACAGTGATCCCACAATTGCATTACCTGACCCATTTGGCCAAATCCAAGGATGACTACTGGTTCACTCAGATCAAAGTTTTCCATTTCAGCAGTTCTCTGAGATGATCATGAATTACATTAGTAGTTATAAGAACAATTAACTTCTGATTCATGTTGGTCAGAGACTCTGAGAGTTCGAGGACCTGAGATAATAACTCTGCTCTATTTCAAACCACCTTAAGAGAAAGAGACAACAAAGCATCTTTTTATCCTTAACAGATGATGCAATCAAATATTATACTAGGCGTAGGCTATATGTGACACAGGAATACGAAGTTTCGTCCTACATGTTTGCTGAAACTAAAATACAGCTTATTCGCTGCTACGGTAATCTCAATGTGCATATGTGAAATTTCATGATTCAGAGAGATGAAGCAATGAGATAAAATTCAAAGAGAGAGAGATTGCTCATGGATAAATCAATTTCATTACATTCCCTCATATCCCAGGGACTGGTAAAAGACTTACATCCTCATTGTCAAACTTCTCGCCAACAAACTCAGAAGCTCTTCGTCCAATTTCATTGAGTAATGGAGTCAGTGCCATAGACAGTACAACAACAATGATAAGAAGTTTATTCAGCTCAAGGGGAAGCACTCCTAGCCTACAGTAAAATGGTTGTGTTTATCAGTTGAAGAAAATTATTCTATTTCACAGAACTTCAGATGAAACTCACCTATTCGCTAAAGAAAAGACAACAAATCCAAATTCTCCTCCTTGAGAAAGAAGAAATCCAATTCTCACACTCTCCTGAAGGGATAGTCCGACTCGGGGACCTATTGCCGTTATGATCAATGTCTTGATAACAATCAGACCAGCCAAGAGAGAAAGCACATTTGGCCACTCCCGG